>UCOL01001924.1:0-30661 GCA_900474335.1 Ormyrus nitidulus
CGTCTCGAATTAAAACGTACTGAATCCGCTCGTGCTCCAACAGTACAGTTCTAGTCAGTTATTTCTTTCAGTGTACGAATCGAAAGATAAAAGTAAACGCGGACAATCGTTAATGTTATCTCTCAAAAAAATAATTCGCGGAAATTCGCGCAACTCGCGGCGAATCATTATACGCGAAATAAAATTCGAATGCACGCCGCAGCGTTGCCTCGCGGCACAATTTATCTAACTTTCTATCCACATTGCGCACCCCGACGCACCGGGCAGTCGAAACAAAAGGATAAACAGACAGCCGCTCGGACTCTCGCCTTTGTGTTTTTTTCTGCATACCATTAACAATGTTAATTACCCAGCCGAGCCGCTAGACAAACGCCGCGGCCGAACGGGGCCCAATAAAAGCACCGAACGAAGCGCGCTCGGTAAACGTACGGCGAAGCTCGACTGAGAAAGGGAAGAGAGTGGAAACGGTTCGCGCAAGAAACGGATAGCGGCGAGGCGGCGCGAAAAAAGGGAGTCGCGGCTTAAAATACTGCGACAGCTGCCGCAGCCCTTCTCTCTGTCTCTCTCTCTCTCTCTCTCTCGGGGAAAAAGAATGCACGTGTGTATATACATATGCGCGCGGCGTGTATCCGCGAGGGAGGAGGTCCGCCGCAGCCGCGTAATTACGCCGAATGTCGGTGGCAGACGGGCGTAAACGCGAGTTCGCGCACCATAATGTAATCAGAGGGCGGCCGGCGAATTTCCCCGCGAGAGGGAGAGAGAGAGAGAGAAGCTATATTTCCCTCGTTCCTCGCTCCCTGACCTGAGCCTCCCCGATGAAACGACGGCCAAGGGCCACTGGTTCAATTTTACGCATCCGATGCTTTCCGCGAGCGGGCGACACCAACTGCTCCGCGCATAGTTACAGGAATTGCGGCTTCGCGGGCTCGCGTCATCGGTATTCGGGCTCTACCTCTCTCTTCGCGGGAATGAAACCGCGCGCAAAGAGAAGCAAAGAGAGGGCCGACGGGGAGAGCCGCGGCGCTGTTTCGAAACGACCTCCGCCCCGAGCTCCGGGCCAAAGTTCCCGGGGAGAGCATTCGGGGCAAAAAGACACGCGAACGCGCGGGAGACAGGGCCAAAAATTGCTCGGTAATACACTCCGCGAATAGTTTCGGGGGCAATTGAAAGTTTTGTTGCCGCCGGTATAGAGGAGGGTTAGGTGTGAATTTGCTCGGTATGCGGATTCTCGGAAGTGAAGCAACGGCCGGTCAAAGGACTTTGCTTTTGCTCTTCGGCGACGGCAAAGTCGTATGTTTGGAGGCGCGTTTTTAACTGCAAATTTTTCTTAGCCGCAGAATTCGATGAGGAGGTATGCAACTTTCTAATTCAATAATTGCTTAGGTAGAGTTACAGTTATATAAGGGAGTGGGGCATCCGCGCAAATATGCGTAATAATTGGATTTAACGAGCCAACCGTTCCTATATGGAATTATTATATAGTTTTGTAAACTAATAAGACATTTAAAGGCCAAAAGTAATTCGAATCGGAGTCCTCGCATCTTCGATTTATTTAATTTACTTAGTTTTCGATAGTAGAAAGAGAGACAGTTTGTAAAACTTTGCATTTACTTCAGATTAGATACAAATTGGCGAAACCTCGAATACAATTTACGCTTAACTAATAATAACTCATTATCGCAACTATTTAGCGTTGAGTCGTAAACGCAGAAAACTTTTATCCAAAGAAAATGTAGAGCATATATTTCAAAAGTAAAATTTTATTTAAATGTGTACTATTGAGAAAGGTATATATACAAGAAGATGCAAATCCTTTATTTTCGTCTCCTCGGCTTGCCTCTTCAGCTTATCTTATTGGCTTGGCAATTCAAATACCCACTGTTCTACCGGGTCGTTCTTATGCATCATGATGATTTATGAATGCGACTTTTGCCAAGAATAAATATTACCGACGGTAGCGAAAATAAAAAGGCCAACGCGTTTGATGAAAAATCCCTATTAAGAAATGATTAGGTTTTGCAAACACGAGCCGGAAAACGGTGCATAAACAGAGGGAAGAACGACGCACAAACAATTAGCACCGGCAAAGTTAGCGAAGTAAAGCCATCGGGCAAAAACGGCGCGTCGGCCGAGTTAATTTACAAGAGCATAATTATCGAGTGAGGCGTATAGTTTTTGGTCCTTTTGCATCCGTGTGCACTTGGGCGTGCCCCTCTCTGAAAAAAAACTGGGCTAGCTGTCCGCGTAACACGATACCGCAACCACCGCAAAGTAAAACGGAGGAGGAGAGAGAAAAAAAGAGAGCAGCGGGGCGAAGGCGTTGGCCGGCAGCGCGCGCCTATTCTTCTTTTTCGAGAGACGAGCCTCGGCGGGAGGGGGTGACAGGCGAGGGCTGGGAGGGGGAGGAAAGAAAGCAGGCAGGGGGGAAGAAGAAAGTGCATTGAAGCACCCTTTATCCATTAGCCACAGAAAAGCCGTAAACTAAAGAGATTTGTCGGGAGGCGAAGGAGCGAGAGAGGCTGAGTGAAAGAGTGTGTTGCTGTTTGGATAAATGAGCTCGCTGCCTGCAGTTACGGGAGACGGCAGCGGGGGGAGCCGAAGAAAGAGAACAGTCGGAGGAGAATTACTCTAAGAAATTAGGTGCGAGCTTCTTGGTTGCACCATTGTTGCTCGTCCAGGGGGTAATTATGAAAATTCATTGGATCTGAGAAACTAGCGAGGGAATTCTTTTTCTGAAAAAAAAAAAAAAATTGCAGCTGCTATTGATCAGGTAACGATACCATTTTTTAAAAGTGATGCATTGCGGTTTAACGGAGATACAATAATTTTAATTCTTTTTCTGAAAACCGTTTATTCCACCTTTCAGAACTTATTTTAAGTCAGAAAATTGCCTCTAATTTACACACATTCTGGTCGAAATAAGAATATTTTAAATGGTGTTCAAAGTATAAAGATTACGCGCAGTAGTAATGCTAGAAAAATTTAATATAAATTTTTTTCGATTAAGAATTTAGCCAAAAATTATAGCATAAGATCTATACAAATAATAACCAAATAGTCTTCAATCCATTAATTGGCCAAAAATTAGTTTGTTTTTTTCTTCTATTACATGGTTGGCTCACAACATATCATATTTATGCCGAATTTATTAAGGAGATTCCACATTAAACCTTTTGCCTTATGCCTCGTCCCGAAAAAAATATGGTGTTCGCTGTCTACAGTTTTAAACGACGAAGGATTAAGTGGAATACCTATTACAGTAAATTTTCAATCAATAATAATAATTTTAATCATGTTTCAATGAAAAGGCAGAAGGTTTCATGTGGAATCTCCCTTAGCAATTCATGGTCATTTGACCCAAACCAGAAAACTGTCGTTAAATTACTAAAAAAAAAAAAAAAAAAAAAAAACATTGCATTTAGACATGGTATCTGACCAGATAATTTGCCACCAGTATAGCGGAATTGGTCAATTTCTATTTAAATAATGTAATCAAAGTGTACTAGGACGTCACTGTAATAAAAGTATATTTCAACAACAAGTAATGAATATTTTATTAGATATATTTATTTACGGCACTGGAAAATGGTCAAGGTAATAAAATATAAAAGGATTATGTATGCAGTAATCCTTTTAAAAAGATTTGAATTTTTATAAAAGCGTATTTGTAGTTCGATCTGAAACTCTTTTATTCCTCTTAATTGAATATCGCTCACCCCCCCCCCCCCCGCCCCGGACGACGCGGCAAATAGGGCTAAAACTCACAATTAGCCGGCGCGGCCCGGGGAAAATTAACGAATGGGGGAAAAGGGGGATAATTAACGGTATTATCATACGGCGCGCGCGCGCGCTCGTGTGTCCCGGGACACACAGAGGTGTCGGGAGAGAGAAAGGCGCGATTAAGCCGAGCCGCGCTACCTTAATTAGTCGAGATTTCTCCGGCCGACGCCGCTGCCGCTGCACCGTTGGCTTTTTCCTAGCTGCCGAGGATATTACTCGCGAGCGAAGCTGATGATGCGCGCGCGAGGCGCCTGGGAATATTGGCGACCTTGCATCTTGCCGAGTTCCGGGAAGCCTAATTTATTCCGTCATGCGCGCACGTCGAGGCGTCAAGCGGAGATCAATGGTATCGCCTGCTTGGGGTGCCAGGCGGAAATTTGCAGAGTGCGCGACATCGTTTCTTGGCGATAAATAAGGTTATTTATTTTTTAATGACGTAGGCTTCGCAGAAATTGGAAAGCACGGGGAGAAAAAGGTTTTACGAAAAATTACTGTACTTTATATTAAAATTTACTAGGTGTTTGATGATTTTTGTTTTATTTTTTAGCAATTTTTATTAAAAGTTTCGAAAAATTACTAAACGTATAGTGCATTACTATTACTATTTTAATATAAAGTACTGACAAAATTTTCTATTAAAAATTACCATGAAAATGATGCTAAACTCGGGGCAAGAATGTCGTATTTGAATTTTTAATCGTATTTTATATTTTTAATTGTAGTGACATCAAATTTCATTAGTTTTTGTACCGAAATTTTATTATGTTATAATTTTTACCGCGCTGTCCCGTTAAAATTTAACCCAATTCAAATAATTTTTATTATAAGGGAGTTCTGCCCCCAGATTACCGTGGCTTTCATGGTAATTTTTTATGGAAAATTTTGTCTGTGTATAGTAATTTTTACCCCGATTCAAAGTCTTTCCTCAAGTTACTGCAGAGTACAGTAATTTTTTTTAAACGTTTCTTTAGAAAAATTTGACTCGCAGAGGATATAATAAAGGCCTCGAAAAAGATGTCAAAAGTACTAGATTTCAAGAGCTTTCGGAAACCGGATTACCGAAATTGAGCGCGCGAAATTTAACCCGGGATCTGCAGCGAATTTGTTGGACCACTTTCTCTCTCTTCCTCCCGAGCTTTCCTTCGGCCACTCGTTTTCGTGCGCTCACACTTGGATATTAGGCAGGGATTACACTTTCAATGTAATACACAGCGAACTTCGGGAATTTACATGGAAATGACTTTTTGCAAGTTATTTATTATTTTCTCTGCAAGCTCTTCGCTTGTATAAACTAAAACGAAAAAAAACTAAATAATTAATGCAGTAAAGTTAGATTAAGCTTGCAAATTGAGTTTTCGCTAAATATTGAAACTGTTCATTCGACGTCAAAGGAATAGAAGCAAAAAGGATATCACTCAGCGACATCGCAATAATCTTTAAACTCGATGAATAAATAATCAATTAACGAAATTACGCTCTCAGTTGCTCGGATCGAGGAGTTCGTTTAATTTAGAATACGAAAGCAGCAGCAGCTGCAATTCACTTTACAAGGAATTGAACTTTCCACTCTATTTCCTCGGGCAATAATAAACTGAAAAGCTCTCCGATCTTATCAAAGTTGATCAGAGGCGATCGTCTAAATTTCCGAGGGCTTTTCTCCTTCCCGTATAAAAAGGATGAAAAAGTATCTAAAAAATCGAGCAATCCAATGGAAGGGACTGGGAGTATCGGCGTCGCAGAGCGGAGGAACTTAATCTTTTAGCATCGAGACACGCGCCGTATAACAGCCGGCTGTAAAGTTTAACCCGGCTGGCGCTGGTGGTATTGGTGGCCACCGACGCATCCGTTCGATTAGAATCGGGAATACGTGGCAAGGAGAGAAAGAGAGAGAGAGAGGATACGCTCGAGGGGCAGCTTCTCTGACTGTAAGAGGAAAGCTCACCACCGCTAAACGCAAAAGGGATGTATATAAAGAAAAAGTTAAGTGATTAATCCTCCCGGACTGCTTTCCTGCTCCGATGCTAATGGCAAAGGTAGATCCGCCACCGTTGGATACCTTCGTGATTCGACTGAGAGTTGAAGTCGACTTTGTTGCTTTTTCCTGCGCTTTACTGGCTCACGATAAGAGCGCAATTTCTGAATGAGCTTGTTTTGCGCACTTTGATACGGCCCTTCGCAGAATCCAATTAAAATTTTAGTTCGCTCAATGCATTACCCAGCCAGCAGCCGTTTCGATTTATATTATAAAATACACACCTTTCACTCGTCTCGATTATTAAATGAATATATTCAAAGGTATTCAAATCTTTTCGCGATCACATTTTTATCAATGAAAAAGCTCTTGAGCTATACGTATTCGATAGCGGGTCATTAAATTGGCACAAAGATAAGAATCAAATCTTTGTTCTATTTTCTCAAGTACTTCCGAGTTGCACTTGGTAAGTACCTGAGTGGAGTTTCATGTAGAACACTTAGCAGAACAAGTTGAAGTATACTTTGCAAGCACCTGTAGATAGCCAGCACACTGTTCGCACCAGCATCTCGGAGGATGCAAATCAAACAAGAATCAATGGGACGCGTACGAGTCTTCCTCGCAAATCGATACGTCACCAATGAACTCCCTAATTACGCGATGTTGCGGTGGCGTAATCCATCACCGTTGATTCAGCCCCAAAGCGGGGTTAACTAATAGAAGGCGTAATAAAACGGTAAGGTACGGGGAGAAGAATTCCGCTGGAAGTTGGTGTGGCCTTTGCTCAAAAGGTGCGGATCCTTTGAGTATTGAATGCAAGCCGCCGCTAAAGTCGCTCGGAGAGGCAATCTTGGAGGAAGAGAGAACTTACGCTTGAGCGTCGAGTGCGATACTAAAGACCTCGGGCTTAATTGAATCCGAAATGGCTTCCGCGGCACCTGAAATCCTTTCGACGGATGTATGCGTCCGAGGATCGATGGGTCCGCGTTGGAGCTTGCGAAATGAACTTGCATTATGCTAAATTACTTACCTCCAGCGATGAAAGACTTATTAGCTTTTCAGAGCTCGAATTCAATGGCCGACTCGCGGATGGAAATTAACGACATTACAGTATCGGACTCGTTAATTTGAAAAATGCTGGCTTTGGATAAAGTTTTATAACGAAGGACGCTGTGAAATGCACAGCTCACATACTTCACTCGCTAGAATATAAATCAGCCAAGTTCGTGTGTACGCTTGATTGAAAATAGATAAAATTAAAATGCATATCGAGCACTTTGCACCGCATGAATATCAATCTGATTTTTTATCTAAAGAAGTTTAATATACATGACGTAAAATACAACACCGCGGTAATCGATACTTCGAATTTTAAAATTTATAGGAAATTAATGCCGAGCCTCTGCAATATAATCGAACAAAGTTAATGGATAAGATTGAAAAGCGTTGGAGGAGTCTTTTTAACAAAGAACATCAAAGCGAATACAAATTTTCGAGATGTATAACGAGTGCTTCCAGTGTTATTCATTGGAGTCGACAAAAGAAAGAAAGTCCGCGGTGAAGACTGAACGAGAATCTACTACAGGTATAGGTATCAAGAGCTAACTGAGAGGGATGCAAGGAAATTGTTCAGTATGCAAATGCTCAAATCACAAAGAGTCAGGCAGAGGCTTGACATCCCATATTTTCGACCTCGCAAGAGATCATGCATTTACGTACTTCGCGTACTTCTGTGATATTTCCTCTCCCCGCATTACCTTCCTCTTATTCTTAGATCGTATATATCACTTTCTACCCCTTTCACTTATTTAAGCGCTCAATCTTCACTATTTTCTCACTAAACGTCGCGTTCGCTACGTCTTTACATCTTTTTCGTCCTCTTACATCGGTTTTTTCTCATTACATACATCCTCCTTCTAGGTTGGACAAATTAAGCTAAAGAAGATTTAAATGAGAAAATATAAAATCAATAGATTTCAATGGCAGTAAATGAAATTTAATAACGCAAACATAAACAATATTTTCATAAAAATAAATCAATTTAAAAGTTTGATTAATTAAAAATTTATTCCTTTTTCCCTGTTTTCTATGAAATATTCTGGGCACTATCGTCCTCCTAACATAGTGTTCTTCATTAAATCATGCAAATACTTCCCTGCCAGCGTAAGGTCCCTTGATATCAGAGAGGGAAATTTCGTTTTCCTTTGTATCATAATTAATTTATAGAAACCGGAGAAGCGCGGCGAAGAACGCTCTTGATTTACCATTTTAATTATTGATCTATATTTTAGCTGCAAATAAAAGATGTGACGCGCTTTAAGCGTTTTTATTCCGGAGATTGAAAATATGCGCATTTTATCGACAAGGGAAATTTATTTAGTGGTATATATTACGGTACCACATAACTCAATGAGAATTATACGGCGGCGGGTCTCGAAAAATATTTTTCTCCCATACGTTATTGTAAAAGTTTGTTTTATGCAAAAATTTGTCGAATTCAAAATGACGAGACCACAAGCTAAACGTACAGATAGTCCAAACAGAAATAATTAATGACCGAAGGGGGTAAGCAGGAACAAATGATCGTATCAATAATGATTTACGCAACTCTAATTGTTGTCCGTCAATACGAACGGAATTCCCTGCGCGGGGAATGTTGTCGATACTGGAGAGTGTGCCGGAAACTATAAAACACAGAGAGCGGCTACCGCGGTGACTTATTTATGACTCGTCAAGCTGCCGTTACCGAATAAATAAATAAGAGAGGGATAAGTGGATAAAAGACGCGGAAATCGGCCGGATAATAAGCCCCGCGGAGCGTGTAATTTACCGGAACTCTTTATGAGAGACGAGCGGAAAAAAGGAGCCGCGATTGGATTCATTCAGAGAGAGAGAGAGGAAAAAGAGCCGGCCGCTCGGCCAGATAAAGGCTTGTACAAGCGATGAGAAAATCCGATAATGCTTCCTGAATATAAAACTGATTTTTCTCTAATGGGGAAAAATCAGGCGCGGCCCACAATAGACCAAAGTAAATATTCTACTTTTCATAAGCATTGCCTTTTCATTGCCGCAATTACGCCTCATTGTTTTCCCCTTATTCGAAAAAGTCCATTTAAATAAATCGACTGGTTTGAATGCAAATTTTCAATAAGCTGCGCTGATCTTTCCTTGATGGGAAGTAAATCAATTGTATGTAAGTTATATTTAATATGAAATTGACGTATATAAATTCACTCAATATACTCGAAAGTATTACGTCAATAAAGAATAGATAGAAAATACGGAAGTGCAATGGATTGATTTTCAACAAGAGAGATTGAATTCGCATTCAACATTATCGGTCAGTGACAGCGTCGACGTTTCTTTTATTAGAGAGCATTCCGACTGCCAACAATAAAGCATAACATTCGGGATCGAGGAAACAATTTGTCCAGTTAACCTCCCGATTTATCGGCAGTTAAAAAAGAGCTTCTCCCGTTGATTCCGGGCTCCGATATCGCAAAAAAAAGGTAGCGTTTAACTCGCGATCGCATCAGCCCTCATTAATCCGCGCGAAAACGAGTCTTTTGACGCGAATGGACAATTCTAATTAATGGGGGGGAAATTCTGTGCGGGGCCCGACGGCAAGCCTCGGCGCGATGAAATATGCGACATTTCGCGAAGAGGCATAAATTGGCAGCGGGCGCAAAGTAATAACTTTCACGTGTGCCGCTCTGCGGCGGTGCGTCTCGCCTGCGTGAGCGAGAGAGCCCGGTATAAAGCAGGAGTGGAGAGCTTGGGCGCAGACGCGCGCACACGTGACTCGCAAATGGAATCATAAAGCCGCTAACTCGCGTCGCTCATTATTGCCACTGTAACCCTGAGAGTAATGGCCTTCGGAATCTTTGACACGGAAGCTGTTCCGCGGCCCTTCGACGAGCTACTTGTTGGAGCATTCCGGGTTTTGTTCGGGGTTTTTAGCAAATTTCGATTATTAATGGGGGGTCTTGTATTTGAGGAGCGATTGCTTGTCAAGGTTGGGTAAGGGCGTGTTTCGGTTGCTAGCAAGCTTGCGGCTTGGCTAGAAGCAATGCTGGTTGAAAATGAACATCGTTACGCTTGCAATGGTAGAGTGAAAGCTTCATTGTATACCGTTCTTTAATTAAAAGTAAACGATATGAAAATTAACGTGAAAACGTGCTCCAGGGGTTAGTGACAGAAAACAGTTAGTAGCTTGTTAGAAGATATTGGAACACCAAAAATCTAAACTGAAAAAAAAAACTAAATATTGATTAGTAAATATTTACTTATAGAACTTATTTTTTTTTAATATTTTTTACTTATCGATTTAGTTTATAATTTTATAAATGCATTCTGAATAAATAATTACGTAATTAAAACAAAACATTAAATGATCTGAATTTGACACCACTTTGAATTATACAATAAAGATTAATTAATAGAATATCAAAGTATAATAACGATACTATATAAGCACTAGACTATTTCGTATTTTATGTACCTTGAATTAACGGACTTACGTATTCATGGCAAATTCTTTCAAAAGTCATTCATAATCTAAAGCACACAAATTAGGTCACCAAAGTAGAAACGCACTTGAATCTGATGACTCTCATTGCAACGGTCGTTTCTACTAATATGTACATACACGAGATAGGTGGAGAATACAGTTTACAGTTTACGACTGAAAGTCGAAGTATGTCAACATGAAAATCAACAAATTAAGAGCAACATCACTGAATAAATTAGCAATAAGTGCAGTAAAAGTGATAAAATTGATAGAAATATATCTCAGCATATATAAGTAATAGAATCAGACTCTTATAATCCTAAATCTACATTCTCATCAAAGTTATAAGAGAAGAAAATTTTTTACTATTCTTAGAAATTTAGGTCTCCTATCATCGCAAGAGTGTGCAAATTTTGCTTCGTGAATGACGTCGATTGCTAGCCGCCACTTTTCCACATGTTTTTCCCAGACCAAGCCGCATCAAGCCCGCATCTCTCCTAGACCTCTGACATTCAAAATTTTATTTTCGTAATGGGATGCTCGATTTTTGAAAGTACGGGAAAAATGCGGTGAAGGGTCCAGAGCGGCATTACCGCCGCACTATTTTACCGTACCAATGCGGCACCTCTGCAAGATCAATGTCGTACAAAATATTTTATTAATTTAAAAAAGACACTTTAATAATCATTGTTACTCCAATACCGAACTACATTTAAAAAAAGTTAATAGCTATCTAATAAAAATAAGGAACCACCAAGCACCAAGAACAAAGAAACGGAAAAAGCAAAATGTCCATTATCAGAAAATTAGCAGCACTTCGAAAACAGTAGTCCCGCGGCAAGGACGCCCGAGGAAACTCGGGCAAGCTTGGGCATCGTCTCTGCACCTTTCCGCACAAGTGCCGCCGTTAAAACCAGCGGTCGCGCTGCCAGAGCCCGTCGTGCGTTTTGCCCGCGCGCGATAATGTAAGAGGGACGCGCGCACATAAATCTGCACCTCTTTTGCCGAGAGGAGGACGGCAAGAATTAACGGTTCGCGCGAACCGCTGCAAACGCGACCGCATCGACTGCGGAGTTTTTTGCGCGCGCTCTCGAATGGCGTTTATGTATTAGGTGTAATTACGGAGCTCGAACGTGAGCGATCTTGAACCGCGAGCTTTCGCTACGATCGACGGGAATTGGGGCATTTCTTATGTAACGGTTCAATATTGAGGAAGAAACCGAGCCGGAAGTGTTTTTTTTTCTGCTGGCTGCGTAATTGCAAACTATTTTTTAGTCAGGTAATGCAAATTACCTAAAATTCCACGCTTGGATTCTTTCTAAATTTTAAGCGAATTTTTTTAATAGGCCTCTAACGTAAATCGATTAATTTGTCCTTGCAGACAATTAGAGAAAAAGTTACCCAACTCATAGGACGTCACTAATGGAGCAAACGGCGGCAGAAAAATCGGAACAAGCGGCGAAACGGAAATGTTTTTTCGGCAATCTCGTTACCACACAAAACGGGAGCAGCGCAGCGCTGCAGTGCGGCGTCAAAGCCACCACCACGGGCTTGCGAAACGAACGATCGGAATGGACAAATGATGAGCGCAAGGAGGACAAGGGCTTAATGTCTGAAACGTGGCTGCGCTCTCTCCCGTTTAACGCGATTACTTCGGCCCATTAACGTGTCAGTGGCTTAACCGGAGACTTAGTCGACGGTGGCCGCCGATACATCCACCGATCGGAAGCTGCGAAATTGCGAGGATTTACGTCTCAGGGTGGCTTCGCTAATTGCCGCGAGGACCGGAAGTTTTAATCATCTCGTTCGCCGTTTGTTTACCCCCCCCCGCGACATTTTTGCGCGGTCCGGCGTCTAGTTAAAGTAAGCTCGAGTTACTGCTAACGAATTTTTTATCTTTCCGCGGGATCTCGCGCTTGTAAAGTTGGATTTGAATGCTTGTTTTGTTGTAAATGAAATGGCGAATGTAAATATGCTCGGGATGCACAACTTTTTGTAGAACCTCCAAATTTTGTATATTTCTGTGAAGTCGGAAGCAGGATGATTTCATTTTGAAATACGTTTTTAAAACTATTAATCATATTACTAATAAATTACTTATTTACAAATTCTAATTAAAGTTGATGTAAACCTCTCAAGAAAATCAAACTGGAGATCTTTTTAAAATTGGCTTCAGAGTATACAAGAAGAACAAATATAACTTTGCAATTCCATAAAATTATCTTTACCGTTTAAATCAACGAGCAGAGGAAATGCATATAACTTGTACAGAGCGGAAAAGAGAGCAAATACAAATAAACCGTAATCATATTTCTATTAGAGATGTCTTAATAAATCTGAACCTGTTTAAATTTCAAACAAAAACCGTAATCATATTTCTATTAGAGATGTCTTAATAAATCTGAACCTGTTTAAATTTCAAACAAAATCCACTCATCCACTTCCCACCCAATAATTTAACAATTTCTTATTGCTAATCGATGCATTTATCTCTCCAATCTCAAGGGTCGTACCCATCGCTGCGATCCGTACGTATAAATACCCACTCGGCTTTCAAATCCTCTTTGCGCTTATTACGATGCAGCTAATTTGCTCAGTGTCGCACCTGACTGGCGTCGGCAACGAGTGCTCCAACACTTTTCCCTCGAGCCGAAAGCAGTCGAGCTCCTCTCTTCTATGGCGAGTATACAAGTGGGCATCGATTGAAAGCGACGTTTTAAGTATTTGTCGTTTGCACGAACTGTCCCGGGATTTTAATTGGGTTTCCCGCGCCAGGTTTCTCTTTCTCCGGTGGCACTGACGCATTTATTGAAAGTATAAGAAATCAAATACTTCATATGGATTGGGTTGGTTCATGAATGTACATTGGACTTCGATCTTGACACCTTTATTTGGTCGAACATTTCCTAGAAAACTATGTTTTATTGATTTTTTCCTAAATTAGTACTTTCGATCAGTAGATACGTTTTATCAATTACTCTTTTCTCTCATGTAATGATAATGCCTTACTAGAGGAATTTATATAGCGATGATTGGGAAATTTCTCACTTTGGCACTGGATTAACTTGCAATTCACTTCTCGAAAGTTTCGATTCATTTCTTGCGTGATGGTAATAAAATTTTTATGTCCGCCAGATGCATCAATTTTTATGCTCAAATGTTTTAGAATTTTATTATTTTGTTATATAAAAATAAAGCTTTACATTTTATAGTAATAACATTTGATCGTTGAATTTAAATTCTATTTGATTAGCCTAAAATTTAATTGAAAGCTGCAGACTCACATTCTTATTTCGATTATTTCGATGAAATTGAGTTTTAGCCTTTGATTCAATTGCGGCAGAATATGAATTTAATTTAAATCCAATTGTAAACTACTCTCGCACGACTATATTGTGTATCAGTCTCTCAATTAATATCTTGTTAGTTCTGTATTCGAGCCTTCACAGTTAATAACAATAATAAACTTGATAAAAAAAGTTTTTAAATTTGCTTATAAATATATGATAAACGTAAATGCAAGTTGCGAGACAGAATTATGCAGAATTTCCGTTTTAACATATTACACATCCCACTGTAACTTTGTTACCTCACACCTACGCTTTGCATTCCAATTCGTATCTGATTTATTTCTCGCGAGACTACAGATACATTTTAAAATTTTTCATATCGCAGTGTTTTGCTTACATTGGGTAATCTGAAATTCCAAAAGGCTATACAGTGAAGAACGATGATGCCAATGTGAAAGTTGCAAGACATGAAAATTAAAATTCAAAGCATGAGAATACTATATTAGAATTCGAATCCGCTCCAACCAGCGGCTATTTCTCGGGTTAAAAATTATGGTTTCGACATCGGTAAGTTATCATTTTACGACTCTCGTTCCATCCTTTTTGCAGCAGTGGAAAATTTTCTCCATCGCTCGCCAATCGCAGTTGCCCAATTACCGAATCTTAAATCTCAAATACCTAAATAAAGAAAAACCTCAACCTCCTCGAAACAGCCTAAAAACAACAAAAGCGATTTAAAAAAAAAAAAGCCTCTTCCGCATCCCGAGCGCATTCGAAAGCGTTCGCGCCGTGAGAGATTAACAAAGGCCGACGTATCGGCGCCCCCCGGCAAAGTAAGCAATTCGTGCATAAAAACGCAGGCTACCGAGCGCATCCTCCCACCTCTCCGCGTCGGGCCATTAGCATACACCGGACGCATCGCTGTGCAGCACAGCCTTCGGCCCGCTAAACTGGAAGCGCGCGGCGCTGCGAGCAACGAACCCCTCTCGCGCGCAGAGAGAGAGAGAGAGAGAGAGAGAGAGAGAGAGAGAGAGAGAGAGACAGAGAACGCATCGGCGATTCCGCGCGCAGACTGCTGCCCGCGCGAGCGTGAATCGCGACTCGGCAATTACACACTTCTAAGGAGTTGCCGATAGAGAGAGAGACGCTGACGAGCGGCGACGTAGAGACCGGAAATGCAACCTCTGCAACACGTAATTCGATCAAGCGGTCGGGCGCGCGCCCCGCCGCCTCTTCCCCCCTCGTTCTTCGCGGCGGTTCATTCAAGAATTTCTCGGAGTAGTGGCTGGAGTACCGCGGAGAGAGACCTCGGCTATTATCGGCCGAGGCAAATGATGCCTCGTTATTCCGGTTATTACGGGTCGAGCACTTCGCGATCTCGATAATTTTCGGAATTAAACGATTCATTAGATATACAGTTAGCACCGGTTTCATTATTTTTTTTTTATCGCTTTTTAATACTTGAATTTGATATTGAATATACATTTGACTCTTACTTAAGCTTTGGTCGTTTGGCCAAATGAATTTTTGGGTAAAATCGTAAGATAGTGAAATTTCGTTTTCGTAAGAATGAAAAGAGGCTTCATTCAACGTAAAAATTCATTTACGTAACATTAAACTTTGAATGTCCAATATACGCGAGATAAGCGTTTGTCTTTTTTATTTTCAAGTCGAATCCGCTGACTAAAATTTCACGTGTAGGCAGAAATAAAATAAAGTGGATACCTTCAAAAGATATAATACATAAAATTGAGAATCCTTGTTCGAAGCAAGAGCGCGAATAAATATCATTTTATTTCGACTGACAGTTAAAGCCGTAAAACATTTTGTTAAAGGCAAAAACAATAATAAAATGTTTTGGACAGCCATCCGAACGTCTGTTTTTTTGATAAGCTTTAATGGTATTTTTTTACGGCAAAATATATATATATTTTTTTTATTTCCCGCGATTCCATTTCCCGTGAAATTGCAGCGGATTGTAATATTAACGGTTGTATGATTGCCATTTCACCAAAACGATCGGTGAATTGGTACTTTAAAATACGGCCGTAAAAACGTCAATTAAACGGTAAGCGCGTAATATGAAAAATATCGCGAGAATTAAACGCACTTTGCAGAAATTCAAATCTCTAGTTCGCTAATTAAAACCAATTCTCCTAATTAATGTAAGTGAATCATGGATATTAAAAGCTTTTAAAATTAATTGCTAGTTTTTGTTGTTTACATTATAAAACTTTGATTCCGCAATTAACGAGATTCGTTTAATTTGTTCTATATGCTTAGTTTTTTCTCTTCAGCTGTTAACGAACGAGAGTTTCCAAATATTTTCATTTACACGGAGGAACCGGTTAAAACAAAATATCGAGCAAACAAAACGAGTTTATTTGTTTAAAAGAGGATCTAAAAAAACACTTGCTAAAACTACCCGCGTTAAGCTGCCGAAAATGAAGAGCTAATTTGAATAAATATCGGTCAAACAGTCATCGGCTTGCTCTCGTTTAATCGAATTTCTTCGAAAACAGTCTAGTTCCGCGGCGCGGACTCTGTACATAGGGAAACGCGGAACGTTGAGGTTGAACTCTCTCGACCTCGCGTGCAAAAGTAAACCTCGTTCCGATCACCGGCTGGCACGCGATCGCGTAAATTCAGCTGCCAATATAACAACAAAATAACTGGTTGACGATATGGACGGGACTGACGTTCGCGTCTCTTTTGTGTATCAAAGAAGCCTTTGACACTGAGCGTGAAAGGTAATATTGACTTTAACTCCGACGAACTTTGCCTCGTTTCTTTCTGCAAATATGAATGTTAGTTTAAAAGAACGTCAGGCAGCGCAAGAGGTAAATTAAAATTTCTAGATTCGAAGTGCACTTTATTTATTTCTTGTTTAATAAAAGAAGCGTTCTTTTTTTTCAAGTTTTTTTGTATCAATAAAATAATTAAAGATTATACTTATCTTGTAAAAGTTTTAAATTTATTCTATCGTATAAAATTTTTAAATCGAATACTTTATATTCATATTCAAATTTGTATCTATTTTACTTTAAGAAAATAAACTTATTAAAATTGCTTAATATACACAGGTGGGAATAAAGCAAAATGATTAACGTATTTATGAAAACTCCTTTTATGAATTCATTGCGGTAGTTTACGTACAAATGATATAATTGTAAATCGAGAATTGGGATGGTAAGGAGTAACTTTTCAAAGTTTGCTTGTTTCTAGTTTGAATGTCCTCGAAGTAGCTTATCTATTCAGATTCATAATGGTATTAGTTAGAGCGCAATGTTCGAGAGCTCAAATAACATTTCATATAACTTAAGTATTCCATAGAGTTGGGGAAACAATTATATATTCCAATGATACTAAGGTTCAAATGGCTACATGCTTAAAGAAAACATTATTCAACAGCGTACAATATCCATTAATAATGATCGTTAAATGTAAATTTAAAGTAGAAATTGTATTCTTTAAGTACTTCTATGATCTTAATCTAACGATAAATTGAGAAACTATACGAATGGCACTTGCAGGTCAACTTTTATGCTGTACCCATCCCAGCTTGTTACTACTGACAGACATATTTTTTACATCTTATTTTACTATTTATAATTGATTTGAAAAGTGCTATAGATATATAATTTGACTTTTAAAGAGAAAATGATTTATTTAGCATTTAAAAGTGTACTTTGCCGAAAAGATAAAAAAAAACTGGACCCTTTGAAAGCAGCTTTTCTCAGCTCGCTAGAAAATAAACAGTCGTTCCTCAGTATTTCTGAGAAGCGAAAAGCAGCGAGCTTCCACGCATCGAAAGCCAGCTGCGAGGGAGAAATAGAGAGAGAGAGAGAAAGAGGGAGATAAAGTCCGAAAAGCAGCAAAAAGAAACAATGCCAAACAACAACGAATGCCGGCTTCAACGGAGCGCGCGCTCGTGGATGCTCCGCTCGTCGAGCCCTCGAGCACGTTTTTTCTCTCCCCGTCCCCTCCCGCATAGCCAGAGACGGTCTGTCATTGTGTTGATGTGCGCGCGCGCCCTTACCTTGTTGTCTCTCGTGGCGTGATAATAGTAAACAAAGCCGGACATCCAGGCGAGCGAGAGCAGCAGTACTATTTTCACATTGCGGCGCATTTTGCTGGAGCCCCCCAGAGGCGGCAGTGGCAGCAGCAGCAGCAGTCCGTGTGAGCGGCCCTTTAAAGCGCGCGGCAGCCACGCGCCGGCACTTTTATAACCTCTTTATCCAATCGCACGTACGTATCTCCGCTGTCGCGCGCTCTCTCTCCTCTCCTCGCCGCGTTATTGCCGCGCGCGCTCTTACAAAAACAAGTCGCGAGCACTCGAGTGTCACTCGTCCGAGTGCGCTTCTCGGCCGGGGAAAAGTGCACGCGCGATTTGCGTCAGTCAGTCGCGGCGAGAGTACATACTATCTCGGAGCCCTTGAAAACCTTCCGCGGCAGCCCTCGTGTACTCGCGCGCCTCAGAGGCAGCAGCGATTTTCCATAACCTCGAGAGCGGCCGAGGGAGACTCGTGCTCGTCCCTTCAATCGGACGTCCGAATCGTCGAGCGGGGGGAGGAGGAGGAGGCGGAGAGGACGGGTAGGGCCGAGCGGCGAGACGCGCACTGATTACCCGCCGGCAGGCGAAGCCATACTAAAAGGGGAACGCGGATTTCGACGGTGTGTCGCTGCGCAGGGAAGGAGCCAGCCAGTCAGCCAGGCCAGAGAGAAAAGCCGCGCGCGCGCCGCCGCCGCCGTCCGCTCCGCTGCGAGACTGCGCGAGCGAGACTCTCCACCACCATGCGCTGCTACACTCAGCCGCGGCCGCCGCCGCCGTCGCCGCCACCGCCGCGATGCTCTCTTTCTCTCCCTTGCGCTGCCACTTGCGCCGGCGCTCATTTGCGCCGTCTTCCTCTCTCTCTCTCTCTCGACGCTCGCGGATTCTGCCGTCTTCGTTCCTCCTTCGATTTTTCGCCTACTGGGCGCCGCTGTGCGTGTGAGGGACTTTGTTGCGGATGGTGTGGGACGTGCAGTGCGGAGAGCGGACGCCAGGTGGCGCCAATCGATAGATCCGCCGCTGCCCCACTGTGTTTACGTTCTGTCGCAAATGTTGGATGCTTCCTTTTCTCGGACGCATGACCATGGAATTAATTTTAATGAGGGAAATGTGCGGCTCGTGCACTGCCCGCTTTTGCCAGCGCGAGTTTTAATCAGATCAAATTTAAATTCTTCTTTTCATTCTTTCGTCGAGCTTTATACTTTTAAAATAATTCATATTTAGATTTAAAAAATAATAGGAAGACAGCACGAACGGAATGGCAAAAAACTATAATTGTCAGAAATTATATATTTTAAAAAGTTATTATTATGTTTTTCGTTCTGAAATTGAATAACGACGAATCGTAACTCTTAAAATGTTTTTTAATAAAATAAGATGAATATGCTTTTAATCAGACGCTAATTCAAATATTTAACTTCAATTATAAAACGTGACATCTGATTTTGCTTCAATTTATTTTTATATTAATCCTTAATATACATACCGAGAAAATAAAAATTAAAATGTTTAATGAAGCTTCTTTAATACCAATATCCATTTTTGATTATGTTTGCACAATATTATTTACAGATTCGGAGCTGAAATGTTTTTTACTCGCGATAAAACGTACGTTCCAGTAAACTTTTATTCGAGCTCCTTTAAAACAATGGAAGCTCTTCGAGTACAAATGACTCGGGCGCTACTCCGAAATGGGACGAATGCAGCAAAACTGACGCTCGTGTAAAATTGAACGGTTATTATACGTTGTTCTTAGCCGGCAGGACGGAGTGCGCACATCAGTTTGCGAGCGATGCCTTTTCGTGTCCTAAAAACTTTTTTGGCGCTCGGGCAAAACTTCCGCCTGAAAAACTAATGAATTTTCGACCCCCCCCCCCCCCCTCCAACGCACACACGCGAACGCCTCCCCTTCACGAAGATGCACGAAACTACACATACCGAGCTGCTCGCACGCGCACTCAAGATTCGGCTGTTAAGTTTAAAAGTTTCGAATCAGAATTTAATTGCGAGTCCGATGGCGGCTCGTGTATACGGGTATTCGCCGCTCTCGTGCCCGCCGAAAACTTGGACCGTTTCCCTCTTGCGCTCGTGCGCGCGGAAATTAAAGTCGCTCCCGAGGGAAAGTCAACGGCGAATTTAATTATTTGCCGATCGATAAAGTCGGCCCTGAAAACTCTTACGGGAAACTTCTTCCCTCGCTCCTTCGCCGATGGCTTTCTTTTGCTTTTCGGAATATCGATCAGATGGCTATGGGGCTTCCCGAGATTATCTCTTTGGCTTTGAATATGAATTATAGAGGTTCTGGCAGGTTTTTTTTTTAAATAGATTCGATAATTAATTATATTATTATGGAATATAAAGACGTGGCTTATTTTAACTTATTTCTTTAAATTGAAAAATTGATATTTACCACATTTTACGATGTTATTTATAAGTAATGACCTGCCAAACTACTTTAATGACTAATCTTTTTAAAATATTTTTGTAAATTTTAAATATAATTTAAAAATGTTCATACGAATTAAAAATATAAAATAAATTTTTAAAATTTTGTAGATAATACCGAAGCAATCGGATTACATGATAAATATGTGCCAAAAATAATTTTCATTCGAGAAGAAGGACTATGAGAGACCAATAAACAATTTAATGTTCATATATAATCCTCTTGAGAATTGTTATTCAACTCACTGGCTTATAAAAAGCTAACGAAACGTAAAAGCTACAAAATAAAATATTTTTATTTTAAAACTCTTTCCCATTGTTTTATCGAAATATTTGTACAAAAAGTATTTCATTGTAGAATTAAATTGAAAATTTTTCAATTAACGAGAATGATTTTTTATAAAAAAAAAAAGAATTATTTACAAAAGATTTTGTCAATTTTTTTCATTTCAGCTTTATTTTTTTAAACGGACTGCATATTTATCATTTTTGAATAATTAATAAAAATTTTAAGCTAAAAAATAAAAATTATAAATAAATGTCCAATATTTTGCAACAAAATAAAACAAATTAATAAGAAGACCAAACAATAGTTACCTTATAAATTTTAGTTTAAAACAACCATTTCTATTTTACTTATTTAATTTACGGAACAAGTATTATTATTTAACATTTTTTAATTCTTTCCTCCATTTAAAACTATCCAAAGAAAATAAAACTCACAACTTTAATAAACAAACACAAAAGATTCTCGACTTGGGCTGAAAATAATATCAGGGAACTCCTCTAAATTTCAGCTTATATCAAAAGCTTTAAACCATCCGGCCAAAAAAAGCAGCTATCGTAACCCAGAAATATCAGCTTCAGAGAGAAAGAGTCGGCCCGTCAAGTATACCCGAAAGCTTTGTTTCAGTGTCGCCGACGCGCGATACCACCGCGGCCATTCATTTTTCGTCTACGTACAACGTTCCTCCCCCGAATCTCGGCTGGCGCGAAATTCCACTGATTGCGGGAGCTCGCTTCTTTCGCTCGTTCCCCCTTTCAGCGCTCTGCCTCGCCGCGGAGCACAATAAAACTCGGCCGCTCGTGAATTCCCTCGCCTTTTGCGCGGACGCTCTTCTTTTTTTTCTCTCTCGCCGAAATAATAAGCGACGGGAAAAATGACGTCGCCGGTGATTCATTTGCCGCGAAACGTCGCGCGACTGTCACCGGCGGACGCGGCGGCGGCGGCGGCGCGCGGCAAAAAGCCAGCTGCGCGGCGCGCATAGACTCGTTTCTTTTTTGCCGCTCTGTACGCTCCGGCTGTATGGATTATTGATTCGCGCGGCGGTTTCTTTTATTGAGTAGCGCTGTATTAAAAAGGCGAGAGTCGAGGCATTGAGGGATTTCACACAAATTCCGGGAATGTGGGAAGTGAAAAAAAAAAGAAATTTTGATCGGAGAGAGAGGTACGAAAAAAGCTAAAGCCGCTTTTAGTAGATTCGGTTGCCTTGGCCGCGGAAAGCTCTCCTTTTTTAAATTTTCCCGCTTTTTCGTCGAAATAATGCAACAATTATACAAAAAGTGAACGTAAAAAGGGAATTGAGTTCTTAGAAGAAATCTTAGTTAATTAGATAATATCGGTTTTCCGTCAAAATGTCAGGAAAGTTAACATAATGTTTTACTTTCTAAGCCTACAATTCTTTCACGTCGCGACAACACAGTTCCTGAACTTATAATAACTGCGTCCTCGTGCAGACTTGCTGTTTTCAAAACAAAAAAAAAATCTTTTTCTCATTTGCATACACAAAACGAGCCAAGAAATAAATCTACTGCATAACTTTTTAGCACGCTACTTCCCTCAACGGCGAAGTAACAATTTGAGTCAGCTGTTAAAACCGTATATTGACGTTACAATAAGACCGATTAATTTCTCGCTGTAATCAACGTCTAATACACGACCGCTTACAAACCGTATACGACTCCATAAATCCTTTCCCGCGAGTCATAATTTCAAAGTTGGCAAACATGAAAATTCTATTACGAAGTCCAATCGCACGGCATTATTCCTTCGTGACTCAAGATTTTGACGTCAGCGTATCAGGCTCTCGGGGGCCGCGCGATCTTCCCATCGCGGCGCTCGTCGTCCAAATAAGATTCCTCCGACAATTTCTCGTCGCCTACGCCGCTCGTCTCCGTATCATAAATTATCCACAGCATGCGGCTCTCGCTCATTGCACGCATGCAAAGCAGCATCGACGGCGGCGGCAGTAGCCGTGAATTCTGCAAGCGCGATCAAAGGCTCGCTCTCGCAACTTTCACCAATCTCGATATCGGCGCGGGAATGCAGGTGGTAGTCGTGCCATCTGCCGCGAGGCTCTCCTGAGGCGCGCAGGCAAATTTACGATCGCGGCCCGCCGCCGCCGCGAAAAAGATTGACTTTCATATATATGTGTAGCGCAGCTGCGCGATCCCGTACGCCGAGGTGCGATTTTTTTCCTTTTTTTTGCGTTTCCCGGAGAGCGCCGCCAGTGATTGCGCGAGCCTGCAAGACGTCCGCGACCGAGGAAATACGAGAAACTCCGCGGCTCGTTCATTGTGTCGATAGTGCATCTCTCCTTTTCTCTTAGAAATCGCGGCTGCACGGGCTTTTTTCGAGATTGCGCGCCTGCTTTTCGACTGACCGTTTGCTAAGTCGTTAGGGGGAACGGAGGTGAACGCGAAGTCGTTTGTTGCGGGTTTAAACACTGGGATCGGGTAAATTTATACTTTTTTCAAACCGTTTTTTTTATTCTTTGAGCGCGAATAAACAGATTTATTGGAAGACGTAATCATTTTATTTTAAAACTCTTATATTCTCTTATTTAACGTATAACACTCTGCGTAAATGTTAAGCAATAATATTAAAAGTAATTTTATTAGTTAGTTTAAAAGCGGAAATAAAGCTTTTTGAAATCCCAGTTGAATGACGGTAATCGGCTTAAAGTATTCTTTGCGCCAATTTTGCAATGTCCTTTGTGCAACGCAGAGTACAAAACGAGATTAAGGGGCAAAAAGAATTAAATGACGAGGGATTTATCGAGAATCGAAGCGTTACCGATTATGAGTTAAAGCGTGTCGTTTTAACATCATTGTAAAAGTTCCTTACACGCAAAACCTCTCTTGTAGCATCAGGATGTCGACGAGCGGATTGCGCAAAAGAAAAAACAAAACGTAAAAAAAGGGGTGATTAGCCACGGAATTATGCTTGGAGATTCCGAGTGCTAATTCACTGGAGAAACTTTTCCGATGCATAAGGCACTTACTCGATTTTCACCAGGTCATTCTGTCGGCGATATAGAAGCAAAGAGAATGGTAAAAAGCTGGTAGGATGGATGAGATTGAAAGTCAGAAGCTGAACTTTTTTCTGCGATTGTTTTTAGCTTATTAGCTAATGCAATAAAGCGCAGAAAAATATTTCAACACTCTTATTGATTTATAATGGCCTCCGAAGTTTCGTAACATCGATAATATAAATTTACCATTTGAAGATCATTAAATAAATAATGTATTTAAATATTCATAAATAATATGTTACAATGCATAATAAGAGAGAATTAATGTTTTTCATTTATTGAACATAATTAAGAAAATCTGCAAATTATAATGCAAATTAAAAACTTTTTCTTCAGAAAAAAGCTCTTTGAATATAAATTTACTTTTTTATTAAATAACATGCACATTCACAGATAATCTATAGAAATTTTAATAAACGCCGTAAAGATACATTATAGCGTTTATAAGCAAGAGCTTTAGTAGAATCATCAGAGCGACATACGTCATCTTAATACAACCAGCGGAGGCTCCTAAATAACCCAGATTAAAGTTGTTCGTTACGAAAATTGCGCAATTCTAAGCGGCGGACTTGTACAATTCTCGAGGCTCTCGCACCTTTCGCCAGCGCCAGCTGCCGACGCGAAAACTCTTCCTTCGACCTCGTCATGCTCCCGAAACTTTATAAAACTCGCTCCTCTTTCTTGCGCCCTCCCCCTCGTCCCCCCCCCCTTTTCCCCCGGGCGGCTCTCTCGCGGAAGTTCGCGATTCGCCCGATTTACAACTGGCAACGGTCCTCGAAAGGTGTCAAGAGGGGAACACTTAATTTAGAAATCGATCGAGTCGAGCGGCCACCCGGCGAGGAAGCGACGATCGGCTTCCCTATTAGACGCGTGACACTCTCACCTTTTCCGCGCGAACTTTCCTTTTTAATTGAGCGTAAGACCGAGGATTTACTCGGCTCTGGATCTTGCGAGGCGAGCTGGATTAAAAGCCGAGAGCTTTATTGTTAGTGATTATTAATTCTGAACGCTGAAGCAGACGTTATTTTTATTGTTACGCACTAGAATTATATTAACATTAGCTTGTATGTTTGTGGGTAAGATTTTTATAAAACTATTGACCATTTTGAACGATTTATTTATTAAATTTCTGACGCATATTTATAGCATTTTTGGTTTTACTTTCTAAACAGTCAACTTCAGTCAAACATTAAATTATTGTCATGGTTTCATAACAGCCCATTTTACTCTTTAAATTGTAAATGCCTTTCGTTAAAAATAATAAAGAGAAGAAAGTGCTACGTTTAAAAAAAAAGCTAGTTCAAATTACTTTCAACGTTCAAATTGTGTAAAAATGCCGTCGTCGAGACAAACTGTCCGTTTTAAAAATGAGAATCGAACACATAATTTGGCACGTATATATTTAACTAACAAGTTGGCCGGCAGAGTTTCGCCGAGCAGTGCAGGTCGTCGAGGTCTCTTCTGCTGCCCAGTAAAAGCGCGTTGGTCACTGGAACGTCGCGAAACAAGTAGTGCTTCTGCGGACCCGAGTAATCCTGATCTTTGCGCAGGAGAGTCGCATAGCCCGGCTGGATTTGCTGCGATTGTCTCGCACCGATCGGCTCGAGCAAAGCATTATTGCGACAGTCAAGAATCTCCTCGATCTTCATGCTGCTTCGCGTCTCCTCCTCGGTTTCCTCGTCCGCTTCCAGGTTCTTCTGCTTCTCTTGCCTCGGTTCGCTCCTAACGGAAACGCTTTGCAACAGCTCGTCCACGTAGTACTCCAACGGGAGTTGGGTAAATACGCCGCGCGACAGATCGCCGAGGACTGGTTCCCGAAATTCTTGGACGCTCAGAGTGGAGACGACTTTGGAGAGGCTTTTCATGACGTTTCGGAGCACGCTGTGCTCGTCCGCGTTTTTGCGTATTCGCACCTCCAAGCTGCCAGCCTGTAATTAATTTTTAGAGTGAACATCAGTCTGTAGGCTCTGTTTTTTTAAAAAGCTCATTCAGATGAATACCAGCTTTCCAAAGGATTGGATCCAGAACCTTTCGTTCCTGAATTCTAGGACGCCGTCTATTATTAACGCCTCTCTTAGGCATTTATCCAACTGCTCACTCATGTGATGAGATAATTTCTGAAAAAAAAAGATAAAACAATCAAACCCTGCATTAAGAAAAAAATAAATAAATTGGTGATAGATAATAGTAAAGGTTGAAAGATGTTCAATGACATAATTATAGTGCGTTTCAAATTATTAACAAAATAAATTTTGTTATGCGCTCATTAATAACATCAACAAGTACGTTCGAAATCTCTTTTCTTTGTATTGAAAACATTTAATGTATTAATCTTGTAAATATTGTTTTTACATTATCTTAGCTTTACACGAAATAGCACGAAAATTATGATTTCAAAAGATTTTAATTAGTAATGCTTGAAAATTATCAAACTTTTGATAAATCGATCGCGAATTGATAATGTCATCATATTTAGATCATAATTTATTATAACTCATAATAATTAAGATAAAATAAATCATAAAATATGACAAGTCTTTTTCAGCATAACATTGAAAATACTTGTTTGCTTACGAGATGAATATTTTGTAAGAATTACGTGATTGATTATACTTATTCATTATAAATCATTCTGTCAGCTTCGCCACCGAATCTTTTACTTCGCGGAAGAAGAGCTTTTTCAGCGACTAAAGTACTTACTTGAAAAATAATAGAAGCCGTGAAAAATGACAATGGTAACATCGAGGCCACTGTCAAACTAACCACCGCGATTGCCGCTGCTGTGTCGACTATATACAATTCCCTACAAAAGTAAAATAACGCGTACAACGAGCGCCAAGTACCACAAAGGTTTAATAAACAATAAGTATCCACGCTGTTTACCAAAAATGTACGGCTCCGTGAACAGCGCAGAGGATGACAAAGCTAATTAGATTGCTTCCTAAAATAGGATTTACACCCTTCAAGGTGGGGCACGGCAGTGCTTTGCAAACCACGTGATGCAAGCCAGCATCTGGGTAGGCAGTAACAGTCAGCAGGTGCGCAATCAGTCCCAAAATAGCTCCCAATCCAAGTCTGCCTCTGAAATCATTTCCACTTCATTGAGTATTTCATTATGCAAGAATTTTGAAACGTAAGCTTGCGTAATGGTAGTAAATAAAAAAAAAAAAAAAAATAAGGCTCAATTGTCGACTCCAACAATAATCCCCCCGATATACATATATCCGGCAGCGGTGTAACGGCCGCGCTCGCAGTCCCGCGAGAGAGGAGCAACGACAACTTATCATCGCTCGGCGCGCTGCACGCGGAGATGAAGAGTCGCGTACTTTGCTTATCTCCGTTTCGCACTGCACGCGCATGCGGCCCCGAGGAATATGGAGTTCGGTCGGAATAACTCGCCGAACGGTTCATCCACCGATATACATACATAGGCGCGCGGGCCAAAGTGCCCCCAAAGATAAAGAGGTAATTCCGGGGATTATGGGCTGCGTCGCTTGAATGAGCGAGAGCGCGTGCCGATTTTTCTTTTATCGGCCGTTGTACGAGAGAGCCCACGTGGCCTTTACTGCGCCGCTGCGAACGACTTGCGCTTTCAGCGCGATTCGCGCGCGAGCTCTTTTTTTTTTTGAGCTTCTTTGGGTTTTTACGCGCACTCGCTGATTTATTGTACGCGGTATCGTGTACGACCTCTTTAGAGGAAGCTTTTTCCTTATCTCTTGTTGCAGATTTATTGATGCTTGTTTATTCCGATAAAAGGAATAGGAATTCAATCTCTCGGCAGGGATTAAGAGATCTCCATCGATCAATTGTCTTTGGAACTTTCTCGTTTATATGTATGGAACTTTTTTCTTTTCTATTTTATTTAATTGTATATTAGATCTTTTTTTTTCATGTAGCGATGTACAAAATATAAAATATGTTTTATCAATTTCTAAAATTTTAAAAATACTAAATAAAAGAAGTTGCTTACGTACAATTTTTCAGTCCCAAATGACAGAAGAGTCAAAAATTTTAAGGTACGGTAAATACTGTAGTATTTTAGACTGAAAATCCATCAATTTATTGGACCTGTAGGTTGTGGCAAAACAATAAATCTTAAAATGGTTATTTTTCATCATGGAAAAAAAAAGAAAATCAAGTGCGTAGATTTTCATCATTTTAATTATGAACAGCGTTGTACTTTGCGATCCAAACTGGTAAAACTAGAAGGAAAACGATTCTATATAAAGTCTCTGCCCCGCACGATGACTCTTGATTTAAAACGAGAAGACAAATGAATGCGGCTCAAGGAACCCCGTTTTTCTTTTAACTTATCTTACACGTTTTTGAAAAAGTTAATTATTCTCTTGTCAAGTCATTAAATATTATTTATTTAATTATATTTTTCACAGATAATTTGAAGGGAACACTTTCCAAGGTGTAATGCGCCCCTTTAAGTTAGAATAGTATAGATGCAAAAATTTCAAACGTGTACTCACAGATTAAAGATAAAAATAAGAAATGTGTTAAAAAAACTATTTGCGAAAAATCACTGCAAGATTATTAAATTCTATATTTAACTAACTTAACTTATCTGTAAGAGCATGAGTACCTAAAGGCAGTTTACTAGGCCAAACTTTGTATCTACGGTAAACTGTGGACTTATCTACAATGCAAGAAATTACTGGAAAGCTACGTATGTAAAAGTGCGTTCAATTCTATAAAATTAAGTTAAACTTTAAATTAAGAACACATCCTAAGAGTATGGGTCTTTGGGAAAATACTCACAATTATATGTTATAAAGACAGATTGTAAATTAAATTGGAGTTATATAAAAACAATATTCTCTTGAATATTTTATGACCAACAACGGGTCGTAGACCAGTGAGTAAGGGCTAGTTAAATATTGAGAAACCGTTTGCAAATAATTCAGCAGATTATTATTTAGTATTTATTTGCTTACCTTCGATGCCTGTGATTTAACTTCAAGGTATTACAATAAATTTCTACTACGATTATTACAAAGAACACTTTAATCGAACTAGAAAAATCCAAATATCTCTCGTTTATGACGGTCAGATATTAAATGTTTGCTCATTGTTAGTTATAGCATTCACTACTTACGCGCTTTCGTTGAAAAACAATCCTTTACTCACTCGTGTATTGCCGGCTGTTGTTTGATCCTCGCGATGACGTCAGCGACGAGGAGAAAAGCCGCAAACAAAGACAGACAGGAGCAAACAAGCAACCCCAGAACTTCGTACTTCTCCAAGCCGAGCGCCGAGATGGAAGATGAGTCGGAGTAGCCCTTCGTCCTGTCCGCCGACAAATCGAAGCCGGCGGCCGTGGAAAAGGACCTTTGACACTTGGCTTGGCATTGCTGCTGATGCTGCGGCAGACCCGGTGGCCTCGGTTTCCCGTTAGATTTGCATCGCGGCGGAGTCTGCGGAAATTTGCCGCCCGCCCGACTCGGACCGCCTGAATACGCAAATCTTCGGTTCTGTCGCAAAGTATTCTGCTCCACCCAGATGGAAATTAGACAGACCACCAGGGCGCACACATTGAAGGCGACGCTGTTTACGTAGGCTTTCAAAGCTGAGAGAGAGAGAAGCGTATAAATGATGTTGGGTGACGAAAGACATTTAAGGGGATATGGTCTGACGAATTCCAATTCGTCGTCGACAAGAACAAAAAGATGCCCTAGACATAGCAGCAGCTGCAGGCAACTTAATTTATTGCCCTGGGATCGATGATTCAGTGTAAATTGATTTTTTTTACATATAAAACTTTAAACGCGTTTTTCTCGAAACTGTCGATGAACACTCTCCTGTAAATCTATTCAACCGATCCATACAAAATTTGGCACACTTTTTTAAAATATAAAATACTAGATTCCAACGTTTTTTTTTTTTTTTTTTTTTTTTTACCGAAATGTAGCTACAAAATGTCGGAATTTTTAAGCGAAAATCGTGATTTTTCGGTAATTTATCTTAGCAAAAATTGAAAAAAAAGAAAGAAAAAGGAAACCTTTGGGGTCTGGCAAAAATGTTCGTTTAACCATATGTACTCGATTTTTTGGTTTCAGATAATTTGTTGACGAGTTATCGTGCTCACCGCAAATCCTCTTTTTTGGAAGTCGCTTTCATTTACGCTTCGCCAGCGGCACATTTTTAAATATTTTAAACAAAAATGTGACAAAATGTTCTTAAAATCATAATAAATAATGTACAAAATAGTTGGACCAATAAAATCTTAGCATTGCTTCAAAAAAATTCACAAAAAAACCCTTTTTGTTTTCATGCTCTAGACCATATTCTCCCCCCCCCCCTTAATACATGTATTGTACAAAATGATTGTTAGGGTGGGATTTCTTTTTCAAAATAAATAGATTTTGAATGAAGTTTGAATGTACTAACCAAGACTGTTGGTTGAAACTGACCAATTCCAAAGATGATAAATTACTAAATTGTTGCAGGAAATCAATGAAATAATCCATTTGCAGTCAGGTTTTTTTAACACGCTTAATATTTGGACTTTCCAAGTGAATGAGCAAAAATTTACTGCTTCGACATCTGCAAAAGTAAAGTTGTTTAAACATTTAAAATCAGCATAGATTAATAAGATAAATCAATATCAAAATCAAAAATATCAAAAATGGATAAAGATAAATAAGATCGATCCGAAAATGAATATTGGAAAAAGATTGTGAAGGCAAAATAAAAAGCAACATTGAATAAGAAAATTGTTAAAACTTATCTTATTAACTTAATAATTAATAAGATAAATTGAAATATGATTATGTTTACAAGTAACAAAGATTAATTGTGTAATATTAGATAAACTGTCAATTATTCAGAAAACTTGCTTATTAACATTTTTATCCTGAAATACTAAAAGTTTTTCCTTTTTGTGCTATTTTATAAGCATCGCGTTTTATTCAATTTAGACCCGCTGACCAACCTATGATTTCAACTAAAAAATTCAGTATGCGCGGGTATTAAAATTATTTAAACAAAAATTTAATTAAGTCACGTTCTTTTTGTTAAATCGCCATGTATTAAAAATGGCGACAGATAGCGCATATCTGAGACTAGATTTGAAAAGTTCTGACAAAAATAAAATAAGAATAATAGTACTTTTAAAACGATTCACTGTTTTTTCTTCAAATACCATACTGTAGAAAACACGCTGCCAACCGATTTTGGCACAATGCTTTCTCATAGAGAACATTAAAATAATGATTACGTAACAATGATTGAATTTTGTCTAACTATATAATAATAATAATAATAATATGACTGTAATATGTTATATATATA
>UCOL01001925.1:0-30620 GCA_900474335.1 Ormyrus nitidulus
CTATTACTGACTTCATCGGTACTCAACGATTACGCAAAATCTGGCGACGTTATGAGTGTAGTTGACTACCAAGTGCTGACCACGAATATAAAATTGACGAGTGAGCTGATAAAATCAACCTATAAAGACGTAGGACACAATTTTAATTTAGACGCCGACAAGCTCAAACTTTTTACCAACATATTTGGACCAGTAGATCTAAAAAAGATATTATAAAATAAGCAACCAATGAATGTGGTTTAAAGACCATATTGTATGTTGAACCCCAAATTCATACCCATCGTGTCGTTAAACCGTCCAGCGGTTTACTACGCAGCTTTATGTTTTATGTTACTTATTATGATGTGGAACAAGAAATAAAGAGAAATTGGCTGTCAAGATTGTGCGTGTGCGTGGAAAAGGTTTTATTTTGTTTATCCCGTTATACTATGTAATATTAGTTCTGATATGAATATTCATATATATGAATTTATGCTTTTATTAAAAATGTATTATTATACATTTCCATTTATTATTTATACATTTATTATTTTACCTTATGATTTATATCGGGTGTTTTTTCGAAAATGTGGTAATTTTCTTTAATCGGTCCAATTCTTAAGACTAAAAATCTTCGATTTTTGACATTGATTTTCCTGATTACACATCTATTAGTTCATTGTGTTCAAAATTTGAATTGCTTGAAAAAATAGCAGTCTCCCAAATTATAAAATTTTTATATTTGGAATATTTCTCCGAAAATTTAGTTAAATCGATTACATTTTACTTATCCAATCGCAAACCGGCGATTAAATCTTCTTACAGCCAAGTCTCTTTTTTTCCAGTTTTCCAAACTTTTGTAATTCCATACTGTTATGTGTGATCCAACCATAGGGGTACAGCATACATTTTTTTAAGGGACTGTGAATCTCTACATTTAATTTATATTTGACAACACAAAGAAATTAGATAGATCAAACTATTGCATAAAAGTTTTGTTTATATTTGAGAGGGACGTTTGGGAACTTGAGGCTGAAAATAAACAATATTAAAGAACGAAAGACAAATCCTCTTGCACTAGAATACTTGTTTTTATTTCATTAAAAATTAAGCAGTCTGCGTCAGTAGCAGTTATCAACAGAAATTTAAAGAAATTCACCGCGCACCTAAATACTTCGAAATGTTATTATTGAATTACTGTTGTGAGTAATCTCTCATTGCTTGAAGATGCAATCTCACCGTTAACTCTGATAAGATTCTACGTGAATGAACAGTCTGTAATGCAGCGCCTTTCAAATGTGACGTAGAACACCTATTGCACTAATTTAGATTTAATTTTAGTTTTAAGTATTACATTATATTATTTTCAATGTAAAGTTCTTCAGTTATAAATAAAAAATTTGTATTCGAATCCGCGAAGCAAATGTAATTCAAACAAATAAATAAATATTCTTAAAAAAGTCTTCTTGAATCAAAGTATAATTATATATATCTATAAAATCGCTAGATAATAATTCAAATGATTATATAAAACCCGCTCAATTATAAAATTACGCTATAATATATTTGCAAAGAAAAAAAAAATATCTTATCATAACCAGCAACAATACTGATGACAATAAAGGATTCTGTCTGCCTATGTGCATGAGAAGGTCGCATTAACTACTAGAGATTATTCTTATCATTTAAATATAAATTTTATTCACAACAAAACTTTCCTTAATTTTCAAGCATAATGCCCGTCGTTCCACAAACCTGCATCAACAACCATATCGGTCAATCCACCTCTTTGCTTGCTTGCATAATAACAAAAAGAACTGAATCTTCAAGAAAAGAATAACCACCCCTTAACCCTTTTAGGGGTGATTAAAAAATTATCGTGCCGTTCTTAAGGCATACAAGCGCCTGAAAAACTTACAATTGCTTGCTTATTAGTGTTAAAATGCATCCGCACATTGATAAAAAAAAAAAAATAACACCGCCTCTGAAAGGGCCCAACCGCGGCAAATCACCTCGTGCTTGCATTCCTTAAAATCCCCAGTCCACCGATGATCGGCGAGAATTATTCCAATAAACCACGCGGGCCGACTTGGCAAAACGTCCGATCGCTCGTGTCCGATTCGCCTTCCTTATTAATAAAGCTAATCCACCATGACGCTGCGATAAATAGAAATGCTGTAAGATTAATATCGATAAGATATATCGCGAGCGCGCTCGCAGCTTTTTCATTATATTCGTGCGTCTGCTGGTCGGTCGCGCAGTCGAGATTCGGCGCTCGTTGCAACCTGTCATGACGAGGAAGGTGCACGAGATGAGGAACCACAAGAACCTCAAGCTGGTGATACCCGGCGCCACCAACGGCACGGTCACCCTGCAGCAGAGGGTCAAGCACATTGACTCGCAGGTGGATGAGAAGGCCGCCGGGGAGGAGAGGAGGAAGGAGATGGAGCCGTGAGTGGTTTTTTTTTTGTTGTTTCGATTTTCTTTTGTGAGGGGGAGGGTCGGTATTTTTTTTTTTTTTTTTTATCTGAGTAAATCCGAGATAATGAGAGAGGCATTTTAATGTGCGATTCGCGGATCGGAAACGTATAGGTGTCGGATTACTTTATTCAGCTTGGCGTCTGATCAGCAGTTGAATTTATCGTTTTCATTGTTTTACTATAACTGATATGCTTCTCTTTTTTTAATCTTATTTTTTTAAATTAAGAAACTCAAAATAAAAACTGAAATGTAAAAAACAAATAATGTTAAAAAAGATCAATTTTTACCACTCTTATCATTTGAAATGTAAAGTAATTACAATCACTAATAAATTTCTTATTCACGTTATCGTGTAATATAGAAGGCAATAAAATAAATTATAATTATTATATAACTATAATTAAGTTAATAGCAATTCGGAGTTTTTAATAGATTTTTTTAGACAATGTCAATCAAATTAAAGCAAATAATAGTCTGTAGACCTTCAATATTTACTGTAAGAAAGGTGTTTCAACTTAAGGATCAATATAAAGAAGTAAATTTTAAATAATTTAAATAATATTCATGTATTACATTCGTAAATAGTGTTTGTTTTGAAGATTTTTATTGTGCTTCTAATCTACGATTTAACTATTATTCTAATTCATAAAAGTGTGATAATGCATGAATGTTTATTCATATTTAATTTTTATTCATATAAATTGTTTGTAATTGTATTACATATTATGCAACAAACTGCAACGTATAAAATGTCTACTATTTATATTTTAGGGAGGACAAAGAAAAGAAGAAAAAAGGCAATCCTACGGTGACGTTCTTTCAATTGGTAAGAATTGCCTTTTTATCTACACGATACAAACTAAGAAATCAATAAGATAGACACATAAATTGAGGCCATTAACTGACAAGAATGATTAAATCGTTCCCTGAAACACGAGTCCGCTTGCAGAGGCATCCTAACTAATATACAAACTATAGGATGCGACTCACCGCAAAATCTTATTACGCAATTTATTGGTGGTTTACATTAAAAACAATAATTGTTACGTTTCTCGTTACTTATCATTGACTTATCATTAACAATCGCGCATAAATCATAAACTTATTTAAAAAAAATACGTGAAAATGAGTTTCAATTAAAAACTGCTCACAAATCTCGTTCGAAATTCAAAAAATTTATCTTCACTTCTCTCGCATCAAACAACAGTAACATAAAAAAATTATTTTCCCCCAGTTCCAATTCGCAACGGGATTCGAGAAGTTCCTCATGTGGCTCGGTTGCCTGTCCGGAGTGGTGACCGGCCTCATGATCCCCGGCAACATCTGGATCTTCGGCAACCTCGTCGGCTCGATGGTCGAGGCGGAAATGAGCAGCCAATTGACGAACCTGGACGCCGTCCCCGGAGGAGTCCCCAATATATCGCAGGCAGTGATAATGGACGCGGTGACGGAGTTCGCGATCGGCAACACCGCGATCGGCCTCGTCCTCGTCGTCTTTACCTACGTGGGCGTCATGCTCTTCAATTACACCGCACTCAAGATGAGCTTCAGGATCAGGTCGATGTACCTGAGGTCGGTGCTGCACCAGGACATCGCCTGGTACGACACCACCAAGAGTGGCGAGGTGTCCAGTCGGTTGACCGAGTAAGTGTCGCGGATGTAGGTGTGGTTCGTTTTTTCGTGCGAAAACGTGATGCGCGGGTGATAAGGGAGGTGTCGAAACGTGAAGGATTAGCGATAAATGACCGCGTGAATAAATGTTGTTATCGGCTCGGTCGAGATTGAGGAATGGAATTGTTTGGGGAGTTAAAATTGTTGAAAGGCAATTGTATTATAGAAAAGATGTTTTATTAGTATTTACAATTGAAGCTAGTTGTACGTAAATAGGGATCTTAGAAAGAATTTAATGCCTTGCAATAAACCAGACGATAAAGATAATTTAATAAAAAGATAAGGTGAAAAACAACTTAAGTTAGTACTTTTTCTGTAAATATACACTTTAAAAGCACGAGTTTGATTCATTGTTAAATTCTGTGATTCATATTTTGATTAAATGATGCAACAAATAATGCAATGTCACGAAAGTAATTTAACAAGCATTCTCCTATCATTACACTGACTAAAAATACAATTGAATTAAGTGCATGAAAAACAAAATTTTATCAACAAAATATATCATCAAGTCAAAGACTAACGCTGTTTATATGAATTAAGATAAAATTAATTTACTACAATAGACAGCATAGAATATTCAAATAATTCAATGGCATTTCTCTCCAAATCGAAAATCGGCAGTTTTCGTCGAAATTTTATTTTTCCCAACAACTTTCAGGGATGTGATAAAATTCGAGGACGGCGTGGGCGAGAAGATCCCGATGTTCATCCACAACATCTCCGCGTTCGTGGGCAGCATAATCCTGGCGTTCGTCACCGGCTGGGAGCTGACCCTCGTCTGCCTGACCTGCGTCCCCGTGATGAGCCTGGTGATGGCCTGCGTCGTGCGCATCAGCTCCAACCTCACGAGGCGCGAGGTGGAGGTGTACGCGTTGGCGGGCTCCATCGCCGAGGAGGTGCTGTCCGGCATCCGCACCGTCGTCTCCTTCGCCGGGCAGAGCAAGGAGCTGCTCAGGTATACCGGCAGCCTCCACTTGACGTACAAGAACAACATCAAGAAGGGGTTTCTCTCGGGCATCGGGCTGGGCGTCTTGTGGTTCAGTATTTACGCCAGCTACGCGCTGACCTTTTGGTACGGGGTCACGCTCATTTTGAAGGAGAGAAACTTGCCGTACAACGAGCAGACTTATAATGCGACGACTATGATTAAGGTGAGGATTGGGCTTTTAGTGTTGTTTTTGTGGGCGTTTAATAACATTTTTGTATAGCCATTCAGAAGTATTCTGATTGCCAAGTTGGCTGATATAGTTTTTATTGGATATAAATTCTTGGAGAGATTTGTATGATTACAATTGAAACTTGTTTGTTTAGTTACTCAGATACTTCGGTGCGTACGGAATTTCTGTTATCTTTGTTAAGAGGAAACTTTAGATATTTTTTTAACTTACATACTTTTATTTTATTTTGAGTTCATCAAAAACTATTTGATCTTTGTAACTACTGTGTACAGTAAATAATCAAAAAATACACGCCTCGCATCTAAAGATATTTTTCAGCATAATGATGGGCACCATCAATTTGGGAGCTTCGTCGCCTCTGGTCGAAGCTTTCGGGATTTCCAAAGCTGCTGCAACTAAAATTTTCACCATTATTGGACGGAAGCCAGATATCGATAGTTTGAACGACAACGGGCAAAAACCAACTGACATCGAGGGATCGATAGAATTTAAAAACGTCTCGTTTGAATATCCGTCTAGAACCGAAGTCCAGGTTGGGGTTTCATTGTTTTATTTAAATTTAAAAGTATACGCTTGAATTTCAACGTTTACTTTCTTATAGGTTTTGAAAAACTTGAGTTTTACGGTGCAGAAAGGACAGACGGTGGCTTTAGTTGGAAGTTCCGGATGCGGAAAGTCGACTTGCATTCAGCTGCTTCAAAGATTTTACGACCCGAAGGAAGGACAGGTGTATGATTTGAAAATGAAATTTTACAATCGGGAGGTGTAAAGTTTTATCTTTATTGTCGGATCAATTTTTTTAAACCCGTTTAATTTCTTTATTGTTTCATTAATTTTTCGTCCACGATTGCAAATCTGACAATAAAATTAACACTTTCTACCGCCTTTTTTCGCTTTTCAAATATGTTTTCATGCTTGAACTTTTTAGGTTCTTATCGACAATTACGATTTGAAAGATTTGAATATCAAGTGGCTAAGAAACTGCTTCGGAATCGTAGGTCAAGAACCTGTTCTTTTCGATACCACAATCGCCGAAAACATTCGGCTCGGCGATCTCGATGCTTCGATGGAAAAAATAATGCTCGCAGCAAAAGAAGCCAATGCTCACGATTTCATCATGAAGTTACCGAATGTAAGATTTATCCTTTTACATATACAAATGAAAAAATACTTTTCCTACAGCGAAACCGGTAAGAAAATTAATTATTTTCTCAGAAATACGACACTCTTGTGGGTGAAAAAGGAGCCCAATTGTCAGGAGGGCAGAAGCAGAGAATCGCCATCGCTAGAGCATTAATTAAAAATCCGCACGTTCTCCTGCTGGACGAGGCTACGTCGGCCCTCGACACTCGCAGCGAAGCAAAAGTTCAAGCAGCTCTTGACAAGGTACGTAAAAACATCGGACTGGTTGATTAAAATTTACGCAGTGCTTTACGACCAGCACGAAGAGCGAGTAAAAATATACAAGCCGATACCTACAATGCTAGAAAACATTTGCATTTGTACTTTGCGGATGGAGTAAGAGGCTCGATTAAAAATTTTATAAGAATGAGGAGGCGAATTTGCAGCATGCCGAAAAATGAATATACTTTATAAATCATTTAATATATTTGTCACCAAAATAAATAAGTCATACGCTAAATTTTAGTTAAATTTAGCAATCTTTCAGTATAAGCTTAGTAATTTTTTAGCATACTGCAAGTGTAGTAATAAAACTTAATGATAGCTGCCCTGGTCGTTACTGTCCTTTTCTTTTTCTTCAAAATTCTAAAACTTGATTATTCCTTATTAAAAACACGATTTCATATGTGATACTATAAATTTGAGCATCAATTCCCAATTAACCCGTTTACAGCTGTTATCTAATCAGGCTTAAACATGTTTGCATTCGTCGATAAGCCGACAATCTTGATTTTATTGCCAATGCATCCGAAAATACTCCAAATTACGTTAATCCAAAAAAAAACCTTCCTTCTTAATTCAGGCTCACAAGGGAAGAACAACGATAATCGTCGCTCATCGACTAACGACCATCAGAGGCGCTGACAAGATCATCGTCATCTCCAACGGAAGCGCCGTTGAGCAGGGAAAGCACGATGAGCTGATGGAAATGAAAGGACACTACTATTCCCTCGTCACTACACAGGTTGATATTAAAGGTTCTGTTTTTGACTCTTCGACCAACCTTGCGTGACATTTCCGATTTTGCAGGTATCCGATTTCACTAAGGACAAAGAAGACGATAACGATGTTCAAGTGCTCGACGAAGATGAGGAAATAGAGTCAATGCTGAGAAGATCAGTGGTAAGAGCCTGTTTACTGTGATTATTTTAATAGCCATTTGTGTGAAACTTAATTCCCGCGAAATGTTACAGATTTTAAACGAAGCTAAAGTAGTAGAGCAGCCTAACGTTTCAACTTGGCGAATTCTGCGACTAAACAAAAGAGAATGGCCTTACAATTCCGTCGCCTGCTTGACAGCTGTTATTACGGGGTTCTCTATGCCTCTGTTTTCTATTTTATTTGGTGACATTATTGGGGTAAATTTAATGAGGATACTTTGTGAATCGTCGAAAAAGGGATTTTTTTTTTAATTAAAAAAATGTTTTTTATGTAAAGGTACTTTCGATGCCCGACCCAGATGACGTTCGCGACGAAACAAACTTTTACTGTTTGTATTTTGTTCTTGCGGGAATTATCATAGGATTCACAAGTTTTCTACAGGTTTGTATTGTACATATTAAGTAGTATACTAAAAATTCAAACAGTTATTAAATAGTGTATCAGAAGTCGCATTACAGTCACGTGGTTTTCTTGTGATAAATGAATCTGCAATCATAACGTAGATACAAAAAAATCTAACTCTGGAGTCATTCGGATTCTAAAATTCACGTTTTTGTGCTCTTTCTTATCTTCTCTTATAAACTCATTTCAAAATTTAAACCACCGATATACACTTGATAAAATCATCTTTCACCAAACAACGTCAAATGAAATAAACCCCTCCGAATCCCCGGCAGACCTACCTGTTCCGCATCGCGGGCGAGAAGCTGACGATGCGCCTGCGCGGCTTCGTGTTCGAGGCGATGCTGCGCCAGGAGGTGGGCTGGTTCGACGAGCCGACGAACGGCACCGGGGCCCTGTGCTCGAAGCTGTCGACGGAGGCGGCCGCGGTGCAGGGCGCAATCGGCTCGAGGATCGGCACCATCATCCAGGCCTGCAGCACCATCGGCCTTTCTATCGGGCTCTCCTTGTACTACAAGCTGCGCCTCGGTCTCGTCGGCATGGCTTTCATCCCCCTCATCATGGCTGTGACTTACATGCAGGGCCTGCTGTTCAAGAAGGAGACCCTCAACTATCATAACTCGCTCGAGACTTCTACTAAGGTAGGATTTTCTGGTTATGCTCTTTATTAATTGTTTTTGTTAGATGGAAAGGGAAACATTTTTATAAATCGATCTGTGGTTACTTTACAAGTAGCAAGTACAGAAACTTTTATTTAATTAGGCATCAAAAACTAGCAACAACACACGTATTATAATATATAAATAATAATGATTAAAATAAAAAATCTAAATTTTCTATTAGCGCACCCATTTGTTAAACATCATCATAGTTTTTTTGCCATAAGATCTGACTTTTTAGTCCAATAAACGCTCGATTTTTTAAAAGTTATATGCAACTTAATAACATAATGTTTTTTCCATCAACTATAACTGAAAGCATTTGAAATGTAAGATCTTTAGTTGGCTTTAGTTTTTGAACATCAAGATTTTTTTTTCAATCGATAGAATTTGATCTCGTAAAAACATAGATTTTAAATAAAAGCGCGCACAACTTTTGAAACATCTTTTATGATTAGAAAACAAACATGTCAAACTCTCCTTGTCAATAAAATTTCAAAGCCGTTTCATAAAAATTCACCAACTATCTTCAAAAACCGCAGGTCGCCGTGGAAGCCGTAGTGAACGTGCGCACAGTAATAGGCCTCTGCAGGGAAGACACCTTTTACAACGCCTACATGAACGCACTGCAGCCTTCCTTAAAGCTCGCCGTAAGAAACACGCATTACCGCGGCTTGGTCTTCGGTATGGCGAGATCCGTCAGCTTCTTTGCTTACGCCACTTGCATGTACTACGGAGGGTACCTCATCGAAACGGAAAACTTGTTCTACGCCAAAGTTTTCAAGTAATCATTTTGCCATGCCGATTTGTAGAACGTAGTGTTTTAAAGCTGTTGAAAATTAATATGCAACTTTGTTTCAGGGTGTCGCAGGCGCTGATTATGGGGACTGTTATGGTGGCCAATGCCTCTGCTTTCGCACCGAATTTGCAGAAAGGCTTGATAGCGGCTGAATCTATAATCAATCTTATGGAACGGGAACCTAAGGTGCAAGACCCGAGTAATCCTATTAGGGAACATTGGGTATGATATATGTTACGTTAAACGTTTTCAATATTTATAAGACGGTGTAAAATTCATTTTACTTAATATATTTCAGATGACTGATGCAAAAGTCGAATACAAAAAAGTTTCGTTTGAATATCCGACAAGACCGGAAACTAAGGTATTGAACGAATTAAATCTTGATGTTCCAAGTGGCCAAACAATTGCTTTAATCGGTGCGAGCGGTTGCGGTAAAAGCACGTTAATTCAGCTGCTTCAAAGGTTTTACGATCCTTCCTCAGGTGTCGTTGTAAGTATATAAGCCAATATAGTAAAAAATCTAATTATGCAAGTCTCTCTAATTAAATGTAACGATACTCAGGAACTCAGCAACACCGACATCAAAACCGTGACGCAATCTTCTCTACGAAAGCAGCTTGGTTTAGTCTCTCAGGAACCGACGCTGTTCGCTCGGACTATTGCGGAAAACATCGCTTACGGTGATAACGACCGGCAAGTGCCGCTGTCCGAGATAATCGAAGCAGCGAAGAAGGCGAACATTCACAATTTCATTACTTCCCTTCCGCTTGGATATGAGACCACGCTGGGAGACCGAGGAACTCAGCTATCTGGCGGGCAGAAGCAGAGAATCGCGATTGCCAGAGCGCTGATTAGGCATCCCAAGGTTCTCTTACTTGACGAAGCTACGTCTGCTTTAGATTCCGAGAGCGAAAAGGTATTTTACGAATATATTTCAGCGCTGAAACTTCTTGTGCAATGTGTATATGCAAAATCTACTTTATTTTAGATTGTACAGGCAGCTCTCGACGAAGCAAAGGCAGGCAGAACTTGCATATTGATAGCACACAGATTGTCTACGGTCGAAGACGCCGACAAGATTTGCGTAGTGAATCGAGGAGTTATTGCTGAAAGTGGAACTCACGCCGAACTGATTGAAAAGAAGGGCATGTACTACGATTTACTGTGCTTGCAGAATTAAGTTAAGTGTGAATGTTCAGGTAGAAATTGTAAATTGTTTTTTAAGTGCCATGGCGTGTTTAAAGACATTTATTACATGATTTTATTGTTATAATATAGATTAATAGCATTATTTATAAATATTGTGAAGTTTTGTTACTTTTGTACTGCCAATGTATGATATATGACATGATGACCTGCATGTTTTTGTATTTTTAAATAATAAAATAATTTATTCTTTTAAACTAAATTTATTGAGTTATGCAATACAAAAGAATTCTTTAAAAAAAAAATAATAATTAAAAGGCGATACTAAAATTATAAAAAAATAAGGTTGAAGAAAAAAGTAGTTTTTAATCATTTGAATATTCTTTCTAAATGAGCTGCTGTCAAATCAAACACATATGTTGAACTGATTAGTAAGATAAGCCAATATAATTCCGCTGCGTCAAAGACGAAAAGGAATTTTTCAATCATCGTGGCCGTTCATTAAAGATATATACAATTATTATATTAAACTTGTCAAAACAAAACTATTTAATAAAAATTAAATCTGAAATTATAAATCTGAAAAAAAAATTAAATGAAATTTATATTTTAAAAACTGAAGTTTTGATTTTTCTTGGATTTAATGTATAATACCTTCAAAATTGTGTATTAAATTATGTTCTAGTTGAAAAAATAATGAAATCTACTTCATATTCTTTAAATTAAAAAGTAAAATTTTATTTGTTTTAATTTTAAATATCTTTGTTTGGTACTTGAAATAAAAATAAAACTCGTTAACAGTAAAATTATAGTTTATTCTGCAACATAAAAAAGTCAACAAAAGTTAGTTTTTTTTTTTTGTTTAAATAGGAGACGAAGGGGCTCTTACGAAAAGCTTGTCACCTGGTGGCTTGGAGTTAGTAAGCAACCATAGAGCTAAGCTCTTATTATTACTTTTCACAGCAAGATTTAAAAAGGTTTCGTACCACTCATCAGTACAATTCAAGTGACAACCTAAAATCATAGTAAAGCTTAGAATTCTAATAAGCTCGCGTAAATGTGTAATAATATTTGAATAAAAATATTAGAACGTTTCATACTACCTTTTTTACGTAATAAATCTAGGCAACGAAAATCCTTCGCTTCAGTGTATAAATAGTAGTACAAAGCCATGACCAGTGCATTCTCTCCGGCTACCGTTCTTAGCTCCGGATCAGCGCCTAAACATAATACAGTAGTTTAAATTACATCTAATCATACACCGTGCATACACACGCATTGAATTTTAATACCTTTTGCCAGCATAAGCTCGATTAATGGCTCGTTGCCGCGGAAGCAGACTCTGTGGAACGGTGTCACACCGTCGGAAAGCAGCCTAACATTTATCAGCTCTGGATAATTGGAAGCTTGTTGAACACATTTCATCGAACTAAATATGTTACAGCAGTTCTAGAATAATAATTTTAATTGACGATTTTGTTTAATTAGGATTAGTGGATTTTTAGATAGAAATTAAAATAGCGCGGAAATAAGTTTACATGGACGCGTATAAATCGTGAAAATCGAAGAAAATATTATATGATTATTCATAAAACTGAACTTGTGAAACGTTTAATTTATTATTAAATAAAGCACTTCGTAATTAAATAAACTTTTTTGTTTACATATATACTTCTTAAATCTAAATAAAGAAAAATATAATCGAAAACTAATAATTATTTTGAAACACGAAAATGTAGATTTTTATCTAAATTTTCTTTCATCAATCAAATTTTTGTTTATAAAATTAAAATTGATTAAAATAACTTACATTGCTTACGTTGTGAAATTCATTTAAGATTTTGTGATAATCATAATTATCAGATCTTGTTTGGTAAAAGTTCGTTTGAAATTTTTTTCCCTTAAGAAAAACGTCGTTATTATTTACATTTTTATTTCTTTTGGCTAAAATAAAAAAAAATTAATAACAAGTACTGAAATTTCGTTTTTGAAAAATAATATTTATAATATATATAACCTTCTGCTTTTTGAAGTACGTAAGCGATTGTTATAATTATCACTAAAAGTGCAGAAACGGATAATCCAAAAGTTTCTCTATCGATGTCAGTAAAAAGTAGTGCCGTATTTCGCGCAAGAATCGTTAAGATATCGAACACTGTTGAACTGTTTGTTGACTGATTGTGAATTACTTCGTTTTCCATTGGTAACAATGTTATTGACTAAAAACTTATTTACAACGATGTCCTAATTAGATTTTTTACGATTAAATTGCGATATTAATACGTTGACATTTTTATCTGAAATATCGGATGTTATTATTTTAATTATCAAAAAATAATAAATATATGCTTTCAGTAAGCTGTAATGAGTAATTGCAAAAAATTTAAATATGACTATGTACAATTATAAAAAAATAAATCTATTTTTTCTATAGTTTAAGAATTTTTTACATGGACCTTACATGAATTAAAAATGTTTTTAATGGTTGCTACTAAATTGCTAAATGTAAAATTAAAAGCAAACATTTGAAATTTATTTCAAGAGTAGATTACTTACTTGTGCGATGAAAAGATTAAGAGTCGTACGTTTTTTTTATAATTAACATACAGTTGCACGATGCGGCCACTTATACACTTGTTTGGATTATGTCAGAATGCCGTTTGGCTATCTGATATTACAGATAAGATCTCACGTTTGTCGATATTTTTTCAATGAAAACCGAATGCCATCGCACATCAGGCTTTAATTTTTTATTTTTAAACTCCACGCGGATGACAAAAATAATTGTTCACTTTATTATTAGCCGAAGATCATTCACCTCTTAAAATAAAAAAAAATTATGAATTACGAATTTGTGCCGCATTCTAATTCTTACAGTTGGCACTGGAACTGATCCACCGGTAAAAAAGTTGTAATACATATATTTATATTAGTATTATAGTGGGAGGAAGTCTGTTCTTTGAGTAAAAATGACGTCTTTAAACGTAATTGTACCGTAAAAAGAAGTTTTCCTACCATGAAGTAAACAAACTTTTAATCTCTGATTAAAAAGAATGAAGTGTTTAAATTTAGTGTATTTTGTTAACATGAAATAAAATTGTGAAATTAAAAAGTAGTAAAAATATTTACGCGAGAAACGGTTCTCAGTCATAAAATAAAAAAGGAAATGTAACAAGTTTTAGCAATCAATTTTAAATTGATGGCTATTGTGCTTATCTGATACGCATTTACATTTTTCAATTAACGAATTCAAGAAAACGTTATGTAATTTCCGCTGCACTCCTCAAATCTACTCAATTGTGGACGTGTTTGTAGTATAACGTTATGTTCGTTATCGATTTAAACGTTGAAAGTAAATACTTTAGGTTATAAACACTAGTCATTTTAAAAAACAACTGTAAAATATGGTTAACACTGGACTTCTAATTCTGACAAATCCAGCCAGAGTAGCTAAATTACTACCTGCCATTAAGGAGCATGTATTAAAAACTCTGTACATACAATACTTTCCTGAGAAAAGTATTCTCATTTCCAGTACTTATTCATTGCCACCTGCAAAGTTAAGAGGTCCTCGTTATTCTCAGGTAGTTGCAAATATTTATGCACTTGCTTCAGCCCACACTGCTTGTTTGGATGTAAGAGTTTTATTATCAAGTTTGAAAAATCCCAATGGATCAATTATTCATACAAAAAGGCCAGTGGAATTAGTTATTTTTGACCAAACTTATAATAGCAATGATGCAAAGACTTTTATGCAAGACTGCATATCTAATACATCAATGGGCTGCAAATTTATAACTTTTGATGAAGCAGAGCAGGCTCAATCTAATGAAAAGAATACCAATGATGTTCAGGTTGAAGAGAAGATGTATAAACATGTTGTACTTGGCGGAACCTTTGATAGATTACATAATGGGCATAAAATCTTTTTAAGTGAAGCCATACTTCGTTGTACTGAAAAACTGACAGTGGGTGTCACTGAAACGAATATGTTGCAAAGTAAATATAAATTTGCTAATTATTTACGTATTTTAAGATAATATAAATTATAATCTACTTGTTTTTTTCTTTTTAGAAAAAATTTTATGGGAGTTGATTGAATCTTGTTCAAATCGTATAAAAAATGTAAAAGATTTCACAGAAGATGTGGATCCTTCTATATCTTATAATGTTACTCCAATTACTGATATATTTGGACCAACAAAAGTTGATCCTACTATGGATATGATTGTTGTGAGTGAAGAAACAAAGAAAGGTGCAGGTATAATCAATGACACACGTATTCATAATGATTTAAAAAAGCTAGATGTACATATTGTAAAAATAGTTCAAGATGCAAACCATAAAAAACATGAAGAAGCAAAAATTAGTTCAAGCAATCACAGAATGCGCATGTTGGGTATGAGAATAAAAAAACCTGTATGTATATATATTGAAAATAATTACAAGTTTTTTCATCAGAAGAATCTACTTTGTAGATGAATAAAATACATTTGTTTGTTTGTAGAATATGGAAGATAAACCCAAAAAACCATACATAATTGGATTAACTGGTGGCATAGCTAGTGGTAAATCATCAGTCGCTCAAAAACTGCAGAACCTAGGAGCTGGTCTTATAAATTGTGATTTAGTTGCTCATACTCTATATGAGCCTGGAAAGAAATGTTATAACTTAATTATTGACACATTTGGACGTGATTATATTGCTTCAGATGGTCAAATCGACAGAAAAGCTTTGGGTAATCTAGTTTTCAACAATGTAGTGAGTATTAAAATTCATCTGCCAATTTGAAAACTTGAAAAGAGTCTACCCAGAGCTCTATTAAATTTTTGCAGAATGAATTGAATAAGTTGAATCAATTATTATGGCCAGCTATTCTTGAAGAAACTAAGGTTCTGATTCAAGAACTGTATAAAAAAGGTTTCGACATCATTGTTGTGGAAGCAGCAGTTTTAATTCAAGCTGGGTGGCAACCAATGTGTCATGAAATTTGGTCATGTATAATACCCCAAGAAGAAGTAAGAGTTACAATTTAATTCTTTATTAAGGTATTTTAATACTAACTATTAAAAATTATTTTTTAAAGGCTATCAAAAGATTGCAAGAAAGAAATAAATTAAGTGAAGAAGAAGCAAAGAAACGAATACTGCTACAACCAAGTAATGTTGAGCAAGTCCAGAATGCTCACGTTGTTGTTTCAACTTTATGGACTCACGAAATTACCCACATGCAAGTTCAAAGAGCTTGGAATGAAATTGTGAAAGACTTAGGAAAATATAATGAAAGTTAGCATATTTACAAAAATCTTAAGTAAAGCTTAAGAATATTTTTGATTATTTTGAGAGTAAAGGGGTTTAACTAATGAGTGTGGATAAAATTAGTAGAATTTTAATTATATTTTTATGAAAAAGAAATAATATAAATATAAAATTTATGTGCTTATTTGGGAACCACAGTTTGAATTTTTGGTAAGCTGCAAAATGCTTTGAAAGTACATTTACACTTTATAATTGGTTTTTATTTATATGAAAAAAAGAAAAAAAGCAATTGTAGTATTTTTTGTATTGTACGTTAATTACTTGCATGTATATACATATTTGTTTAAAGGATGTAACGGAGTTAATGCCGGAATGTCAAGTATGAAATAATAAATTTCGCAGAATGTATCGCAGATCGATTGAACTCGATCCATTCGCGAAGAAGCAAGCGCCCTGACACAGAACTACCGCCGTACCGTTTTGCTCTAATCCTTTAATTATGCACAATTTGAAGATGGTTACCTAGAGCCCTACATGCACATTAACCTTTTTCGAGCCTTACCCGTTGTAAAGAATTGTTATTAAAGTAATACAATTTTTTATCAATCATGTAAATATAAATAAAAAAATAATTCATTAAACTTTTAATAAATTTATAACTATTTTTACAACTTATAATTATTCTAAAAAATGTTGATTTATTTTATTTTTAATCAAATTTTAAGATTCATCAATTTTTTTAGCTAATCAATAAAAAAACATTTTGTCCTCAATGCTATTGTAAATTTGTTAATTCTATTAATGTATACTAAATGAGTAAAGAATTGCAGATTCTTTTCACTTAAGTATAAGTAATTTAATTTCTGAACTTGTATACTAATACATTTTTGTTCAAATAATCTTATGATTTCAAATTGAAGAATGTTTATAAAATCCAAAGATTAAATTATCTTTACATACAACTATCATTAATATTAAATCTATAATAGATTTATCTATTTATTGCTTTATAAACTTATTTAGTTGTAATGATTAAAATTTTTTAAATTCTAAATTTGGTGAAAAAATATTATAGGATTCAATGGAGTACAAAATAATAGAAGTAAATTTGTCACAAAATCATATATTTAATAAACTACACTAAATAATTCGATCAGAACATTCATATTAGTGCAATATGAAATTTTTTTTCATTCGTACATTACATATTCCAATATTTTAAAATTGATTGACGTAGTAATCATTATCGTAAATTACTTTGGAATATAATCATATTTTTATACCTATAAGGTGTACATTAAGGCGTAAATTAAATTGCATTCTTTCAAAAAGAATTCTAGGTCTGAAGATTAAAAATACAAAGACTTCATTTTTTAAATTGTATACGTTGCAAATACTAAAGTTTGTCTTTTTCCTTATCGTCCTTCCTACTATACTGAACGCATTTAATTCTAGAAGTAATTATTGAATAAAATGGATTCGAAATATGTAGCTTATTAACATTTACATCAATGGTGTTTCTTCAGATTCTTTTTCATCCGGATATACAAGGTTAAAAAGAGCGTTCAATGCTGATTTTGCTGCAATTTTCTTAGCATCCTTCTTATTTTTTGCTACAAATATAATTAACATTATTATTGAGCATTTTTTGCTACAAACATAATTAACATTATTATTAGCAAAAATTATTTTGACTTTTTAAAACTTACCAGTTCCATTGTATTCTTGTCCATCAATATCAACAGCTAATGTAAACATTGTATTTGGCGGATTTCCAACCCGACTGACTTCCGTGTACGTAAGACCAGGTCTCATTTGATTCAACAACATTACTGGGTGAATAGTGATTGCATTTGGAGGCAACTCTTTCTGTATAACGGGTTTGTTACTTTCTTTCTTGACACGTCCTGGGGAGACACCCGGTCGTGGTACCGGGACGACAGTGCCTTGATTTTGCCATTCAAGGAATAATTTATAGAGAGCAAAACTCGCCAGAGAACTCCACGGGATTTCATCGGGCTCTTCCTGATTGGTTTCCATGCTGATGGGTTCCCCTTCCTTATTTTCTGATCCTTCTACATTCATTGGATTTGTATCACTTTCAGCATCGATTCTAGCTTTCATGGCTACAGCTGTCATTTTCTCCAAAAGTAGACTTTTCAATGCATTTTCGGCAGCATTTTGGCGAGCAAGAGGTTTTGAGAGTCCCTGTCCAACGTAGGTCTTACCATCAATCTGAATAATAATATTGAAATTAGTTAACAGTCTAATGTTTCGAAATTTAAGACAAAATCTTGGATGATTTTATTCTCACCTCAGCATGTACAAGAAACAAGGAGTTAGGCAATGAGGATTGGGTTTCAGGAAAAGTGAATTGCACACCAGTTTTCATTTCGTTCAGAACCATAATAGCATTTTTGGGTTGCAGTGTCTTCCTTAACCGCTGATTCAATCGAAGCCTCTTCAGTTTCCTGTTAACTTTCACTGTAAAAAAGATGATGTTTTAATTTAGATAAAGTACTATAAATGTGTAATTATTAATTCATTTTTTATTGATATAAATCAGTACACTAATTCACACTGATTAATTTATAAATTTTCTCTACAATATTTCTACCGGAGTAAATTTTAAAAAAATCTTCAAATTTGCGCAGTGATTGTCATCATTTATATAATTTTAAATAATTAAAATGATCAAACTTTCTATTTTTAAATTGTAAAATATTGTCAACTTACATCCTGGAGTCTTTCTCCTCCATTTTGGTACTTCTTGAATGTCTGAACTATCCATGCTCTCATTTGGTGCCTCATTGCTACTATCCATTCCATTATTTGATTGTTGTCCAAGGCTTTGTTGATTTTGTTGGTTTGGTGGGCTTGATTGGATTGGTTGGTTTTGTTGATTAAAGTTTTGGTTTTGGTTTTGGTTTTGCTGACCCTGATTTTGTCCTTGTCCTTGGCCTTGGTTCTGCAATTGTCCTTGATTTTGACCTTGATTGTTTTGGTTGGTGGTGGAACTGCTCTTCAGGATAGGCTTCAAACGCTGAGGTTGAGGTTGTTGTTGCTTCATTGGCATCGCCTGAGGTGTTTGGGGTGTTTGGGGAGGTTGAGGTGTTTTGTTGCCTTGCTGTACGTTGCGTTGCGGTGTCTGCGGCTGTTGAGATTGTTGCTTATACGGCATGTTGTTACCCTGCTTGTAGGGAGTTTGCTGATTCTGGTTAGCTCCCTGATAATTCCCTTGTTGATTGTACTATAAAACACAGGGAGGGATGCCGCTACACAAGGAACCTCTACGGTTGTGCCATCCCACCAAGGCCCAGCATCACATCTGCTCTTTGGCAGCAACTCTAACGCTGCCCCCATAGCTTTTTACCAGCCAATTTCCCTCTAACTGCGGCCGACAATTTTCAACTCATGACCGAACCGAGTTAATGTAATTTATCTAAGAAATTCATGGTCATGTACAATGCCATCTCTATTCACTGGATGTAAAGAAAGGTGATGGGATTATTATACATCCTAGGAATTAGAGAATGCATATTTTATGAACTTGGATAGCCACGAGTTCAGCACGAATTATTCAGGGAGTGGCTTATGGTCTTTTTTGCTATGTGGGCAACTGGCGAACTTGCCCTTGGTGGAACGCACCTCCTCGGTATTGTTGTATAGCTACTAAGGCCTGCATAGCAGGAATGGGAAATAGGGACCACTAATTAGTACATGCAAGAAGATCCCTTTTCTCACTTTCTCATACAATTGCAAATTGGAGCAATGTATTTTTATCAAGGAAAAACCTTTTAAAATGAAATTCTTTTATTCAAAAATTATTTAAAATGAAACTTTTAATTTTGCAGAATAAAAATTTTTAATTTCCAATTAACAAATGCATATATTGCATAATATATGTAAAAATTATTGTTTATTTATAAAAATAATTAAAACAAATTCTTTAATTTGTTTTTATAAATAGCAGTGATTTTAAATTTTAATACTATCATTGATTGATAATAATGAAATTCAAAATTATAAAGATTTTATAATTTTATTCTAATTTTAGACAAGAATTTAGTTATTGTATTACATGGTGTTAAAATCGGATAATTAAATTGAAAAATTAAAAATTAAGCTTTTGTTAGAATAACAGATGTTTCTTTAGTCTCAACATACAACACTAAAAAAGTAAATTTTTTTTAACTAACTAATTTGTACAAAACAAAAATTAAAATAAAGTGTTAAAAGTTTTCCTTCAAGAGTGTTAATATCTCTCCCAAATTAAATTTTTATATTTTTACATAAATAAAAAGATGAATAAACATGAAAATACAAATGTATAAATAAAAGGAAAAAAAAAATGTAAATAAAAACTCCTTTCCAGGAATTCATATTTCTAAAAAAAAAAAAATTTTCTTTAAAAAAAAATTAAATTTAAGTAATTTGAAAGCTTAAAAAAATCTGTTATTATGCCATAGCCTTTTTACCTTTTATATGTTTTAAAAAAGTTACCACCATGTATTAATTTTATTTTCATTAACAATGTACTTCGAAAGGGAATTCTTTAATAGTGATTTTTCTTACAAGGAAAGGAAGAACAATTTTTTATGGACATAAATTATAAATGATAAAGCAATAGCTCTAAGAGGATGGGAGGGACAATCAATAAAAAGTAAATAACCCCAAACTTACAGCTTGTCCACCTTGTCCTTGTGGGTAGTTTTGCTGGTTTCCAGCATTCGAATTCTGGTTTCTTTGTGGAGTGCCTAAAGAATCAAAAAAGAATTTAAAATCTCTGCTAATATTTCATCAAAAAGAATAATATAATAAATAAGAGTTCATTTTGCAAGTGAGTAATTGTTCTTATTTTATTATCATTTTCTTTATTACAAATCTGTTTTTTTTTTTTTTTTAGTTTAGTTTTTTAAACAGTGTTTTTCTTAGTAGGTACTTCCAATTGAGAACAATCTTTAAATTTTACGTGCTTCTAAGTCTAAATTTTTAATTGTTTAAACGATCGACCAATCATCAGTACGCTTCATCAATTGTCTCAATCACAGCACACCATTTTAAAAAAACACGTGGAGCAACCGCTGCGCTGCCAAATACTTGTAGGAACGTGCATAAAATGCTAAGAATTGAAGACAGAACTTCATCGTCATGTAAAAATATTTTTTACAGATAGGCGAAAGAAAAGTTTGAAAATTCGGTAGGAATAAATAATTTATTTACTTCCTGCATGAAATATCAACTCGAAACCGCGTTTTCAGTATTTTACATTTGACAAAAGTAATGTAAAATATATCGGTAGCGTTACGTAAACTACGTCTCCCCATACGCCATTTCAATTTTCCCATCATGCAATGTAACAAAGCATCGATATCCATATATATACAAAATATTATACATCAACGCTTTGGCGAGCAAGAAATGAGTCATCGCTAAAAAAAATAAGTAAAAAACAAAAATTTGTCTACTTTTATTCACGAAATGGCATGCTTTTCAGCAAAATAAAGGCCAACGTCAACCTTGTCGAGACTCCATCGACAATCTGGATAAAGCGTATTAGCGTCTCGACGCGTCGCCATTTTACCGCAAGGCCGGTATTGATTTTTTCGCGACTTTACATCTTGACTCGCCCAGCACCAAAGGAAATTAAGAGAAAAGAAGCACGAAAACTAAAGAAAGCAATGATAATAAAGATAGACAATAGACAAAGAAAAGTCCCGAGATATTAAGTGGGACTGAAGATGCAAAACGACTCTTACCGCCGGTGAAATTTTGGCTTTGCCTACTTCTGGTATACATGTCCGCTGTCGTTACTCCTTGCAAACTGTTTTTTTTTCTGAAATCAGTGCTTGAAGTACTTGCTGGCTACTAAATCTTTACGTGGCGTCCGAACGAAGACACGGTTCAAAATGAAATGGTGTGTTGAGATCTTGACTCAAATCATCTTGAATCATCTTGAAAAGTATTATAAGAGAATAAAGGTATATGAAATTTTAAATATTTCAAATTAACCAATCTATTTTATAAATTGAATATAGTCGAAGATTTGTTTTAATTGAAAAATAAAATTTTTTAAAAGAAATCTTTTAATTTAGAGCACTTCAATTTTTGGCTCTTATCTTTATTCTGATTCAACGTAAATACGAATAAATGCATAAACTCTGTCAATTCTAAGTTTATATAGAACCAGAAAATTATTTCTTTCTATTATAAAAATGATGTAAATGCAACTTGAAATAAAAAGAACCGTTTTAAAAATAAAAAAGAAAAATAGGTAATAGGTACTTAGTGAAAGTTAAATTATTGTTTGATAAAAAAGTCAAAGTAATAAAATTCGAGTTAATTGGTCCAGTGAATTCAAAACTCGGAGTACTTAATTTAATTTTTCTAATGCCGTAAATAAGAGTATACACTTTCGAAAGAGATCTTTTTCATTCTTTGAATCGAAGCGAATAATTTTAAATTTAAAGTAAAACGTAAGTCCTGCAATAAAATAAAAAAAATAAAATAAAAACAAATCCAAAATTTTATTAAACCTTCACGCCGCTCCTCCGAGCCAAAACATAATTCCCTATCAACGAAATTTTAACTTCCTCCAGACTCCGAACCAGCCGAAAGTGCATTCCTCCATTTGTTTACCACAACAACAAGCGCTAAAATAGTACCGCATCATTAAGCAAGCGACTAACAGTCGCAGTTATCTCTATTCGCATCATCCGGCCGTCGCGCCTTGCAGCGCAGCAGCGACCAGCACTCTCGCGACCCGAGGAACAACAAACCCGCGCATAGCCTCTTCCTCCTCCTCCCTCCCAGTTCGGCTTACCACACATACATGCAGGGTACACGTGCGTAAGAAACTCTCGATCGCGCACACAGAGTCGATCCAAGTGGGCGCACCGCGGCGGCAGTCGGCAGCGTGGCCGCGGCCGAGTCGCGTCGTCGTCGTCGAAGTAAAAAAAAAACCGAAGAGCCTCTCGATCGTTGATAAACCTCGCAGAAGCGAGTCCGATTCGTGTATCGTTTTTCGTCTGGGTATCATCCAGCAGCTGCGCGGCCGAGGGGAGTGGCGATCCAGAATCGATGTGCGCTCGTACGCGAACCTTTCTACTCGGCAGTTTTCTATCAGTCTCGCCGCGCTAAAAATAGACTCTGCAGCGGCTGTTTTGGAAGGTGTATATCAGGACGCGACCGCTTGCATAATCCGAGAAAGCTCTGTGCCCGCTGGAGGAGCATCCAGCGACAAAGAGAAGGATAGATCGATTTTGGCGTCGGGAAGGGGAGAGAGGAAAAATAAAATATATTCGAGAACAAAGATCGCTCTCGCGGTGCAGTGTGTGTTGTGCGTCGGCGGCGGAGGGACTGGCGATCGCGGAATTTCTGTGTCGAGCCGCGGGTGTAAACAAGACGGGAATGTGAGCCACCGCGGGGACGTCAGCTGGGTGCTGCGGCGTGTGCCACAAGTGGTTTTCGGATATTGATACGAGGATGCGGTAGAGCGGAACTGTACTTACCGAGGATGACGTTCCGGAAAGGCAGCGCGAAGGTTGGTCTGCATTGGCTGGCTTTTATCGTACACTTCGTTTGCTATAATTAGATAGCGCTTTATTTTCGTTCCGCTGATGAGTGTTCTTCTTGAGCTTTGGTTTACGCTTGCTTATCTTTTTCTGTTTGTAGTATAAGTTGTTTCCTTTAAAATTGCGCTCAAAATAAATTATACTTAAGGAATATTCGCAGAGAGAAAGTTCCACCGCTAAATTAAGATCAGAAATTTACTTTTACTTTTACTGGCATATTTGTTTTTTAATGTAAAAAGATCGTTTAATTTATTAAAGAAATTGTTAAGATGAAGGTTTGTGTTATTTCCGTGCAAATTTTTGCTTTCGTATGTGGAAATCGTAATAACATTTTGATCTATGTAATCGTTTACTTCGTTTTAATGTGCGATAAAATCTATCAATTTTTCAAAGATTGAACTTTACCTCCATATTTACGTTTTGTTGTTTATAATTTCACATTTTGTCGGAAGTTTCCTTCAAATAAAAATATTCTTTATGCATAATGTTCATTTTATTATCATTGAAGTCGAAGTTACTATTGAACGCTTCTAAAATACCTTAATTATTATCACTTCAGTTTTAGAATTTAAACGGTTTATAAAATTAACCATCCATCCATGTACCGCTAAACGGAAAATATGTTTAAAAATAAAATTATTATTCATTTAATTCAAAAAACAAAACTGAAGAACAAATGTTTTGCTCAAGAATGAATCAGTCATTGCTTTTATACTTTAATTTTTATTTTCTTGTATTAAATAAATAAAAAAATGTAAAGTAAAATAAAATATTTTTAATATTAATTAAAATTTAAACAAATCATATTTTAAACTATATTCAACTGTTTAAAAAAAACGTGTTACAGTTGAATTAAAAAAAGCGAAATCCGTATTATACTTTTGATAAAGATGGTTAATTAACCCACATACATGAACATACGAGGCTTGTTCGTCCTTGCTTTTATTTTTAACATTCGTTAAAAAAAACTTGATCAAATTCACAGTATAAAAAATCGTTTTTAATCATTTTTACAACATTGACTTTTTATATTATTTTAATATTACTTGGAATATTATTTGTAATATTTATAATAATTATCTATAAACGTTCCGAAATCTATGCTCCACGTTGCTAAACGCTCGAATTCCAAAAGTTGAAAATACAAGACCTCTCAATTCTTACTTAATTACCCGTAAAAAATTCTTGGGAAAACAAACGATTGGCATTTTCGTCAATGTAAACCACTGGGAAGAAACGACTCAATTCGAATTGTTTCCTTTTATAATATCGCAGAAGGTCGAGAACATTAAAGATCTGCCGGCGTTTATGAATTCGCGGCACTTGTTGCTTCGGCCCGATAAAGGCATCTCGTGCTCTCCGTTTTTGAATTTGAATAAACTGATTTGGGTAAGTATAGTTGTGCCAACAGTGTTATCTCCTCTTGGCTCTCTTCGCTCGTTCGACATATTTTAGCGCTGCCTAAGTGATTTTTTTTTGGACTTCCAGATATTATTATGATTAGAACGTCAAATTATGGGAAACAGGTTTTATTTTGGGATTTTTTTTTGACCAGCAACAAAATTTAATAAATAATAAACAAGTTAATTAAATAATAACATATTTATACTTTATTACACTGTTTATATTTTAATATTCTGTTATAATAGTATTATAATTTTTTAATAACCAACCGATTGATACAGAAGTCATTGTTCTTTGAATAAAATTTATGACACTTGCAAATAAGTTTGTTAAGTCTATTCGCGTTAAACATTTGTTCAATATTATTCTTTATCTTTCTGCTTAGCGGAAACTAAAGTCAAGATACACTTGTAACTATAATAAGAGTACATAATATTTCTGCAAAGACGTATAGTAATACAGTTAATTTCATTTTAATAGAAATTTAATGTAAAGTAATAAATAAAGTATGAATAAAAATTGATAAACTTTATACAAGAGAATTAATTTTTCACCTTAAACTAAAAATTAAATGAAAAAGATGTTATAAAGAAGTGATTATAAAATTAACACTTGCCTTTGTTTCTGATAGCATTTGTAGGAAACAAAATAAGTAACTGTTGCGTGAGTAAAATAAACTGCTTACTCTGCTTGTGTAAAAAGACATTCAGTTTAATACGAATACTTATGACGAGAGAACGTCGAGAGCGAATACATACTTCTTGTTCTAAGGCGGAAGGACAAGTGTTGAAAGAGCGTTAATGCTCGAACATTCGAATAGGACGGTTACAGTTCGAATCGATATTTACATGTGTTAGTTAATTGAAATGTAAAAATTACTTCAGTTTCAAATACCTTTTTTGAAAAAATTAATTTTTCTCTCGCATTTAAGTTAGCTAGAACTGCCGTCCAACCAAAACATCGCTGCAGATTATCGACCACCTTTTTTGCATTGCAAACATGCAATCTGCTTCAATTTCTTAAATAAAATTCCTGCGGCAATCTGCCGTCAATCTTCTACATTCTCGAGCAAAGCCAGTTGCAATTGCATATTATATAGACTTGCGATTCTCGAGCGTCAGACGACGAGAGGAGCTTCTCGATTAATTCGATGGGCCATTCATCGACGTTTTTGTGAAGCTTGTTCTCATCCGTGATCAGTTTTAACTCGCGGAAATACGAGAGCACTATAAGCTTTTCACGCCTTGGTACAACCGATACGGGTGACTAGTGGTTCGATAGGTTGGTTTCTCGGGTTATCGGGCTTGTCCCTCCAGGGTGGAGGCAGACTTATTCCGGCGGACGCGGGGCGGAATTATCCCCCAGGTCTTCTTCCGCTCAAAGGGAGCATCTGAGGGCGGAGGAGGATCGCCTGGTGGACAGCCGTTGGTGGCTCAGGGGTGTCACATCAGCGTGCTTCGTCGTCCTTCGGGAGCGCCTGAAGGCCGCGCTGCTTCGCCACGAGTTGATACCAGGTCGGACATTCTGGAATCCAGATACTGGAGTAAGGTACACGGGTACCAGGTCTGGATCGCGTTCGAGAGCACCTGAAGAGCCGAGCTGACCGGAAATTACGCTGCGATGGTCTGGGAAGGGCCTCAGCTAAACTCGCCGATTTCGGCTCTCTGCATGGACTCTGTACACTGAGAGAATTTTCGAGTAAAAATTACCCCCTAAATTTAGGCTAATCGCAGGACCATGCGATTTTCTGAATAATATTAGCCCCTTTTAGAATAATATTTGCTCTAATTTCGAGTAAATTTTATCCAGAAAATAATCGCATTGTCCTGCGATTAGCCTAATTTACGCAGTAATTTTTACTCGAAAATTCTCTCAGTGTATAAGTATAGTACTCACGATAATTTTTTGAGTATGGGTAGTGCATGGATCGCCTAGCGATTTCTATATAAACTACGATGATCACCATCAGAGGTCTTCGGGTCTGTGATACCAGATCCATAGAGATTTTTCTCTTAATTTGGAAGTCGATCAAATAATAATTTCTGAAAAATAAGACTGTCTTTATACACCGATAATTTATTCAAAGCATATATATATTCATTCCCCAAAGATCTACTATCCTAAAGATAAACTCTGTGTTTTTAAAAGTCGAAGTATATAAATTGCGTACATTACACAAACACTCGCCATCTTCAAACATTTGCCAAAGCGACTCGCTTTGGCGTACGGCAACCAATTGATATAAATTTAAATGTCGCTCGCATTGTTCTACGTCGTCGCAAAGCACACACCGCGCGGAAAAAACAGGCACCCCCAATATCTCTCTCCTCGCTCGTTGAGCCGCGACATTGTCAATATTGGCGGGAGAAAACGAGGTAGTAACTTAAAACAAGACAAGGGCGCACCCCTTTGACGTTTACGACCGCCGACATTGTCAACGTTGTATATTACAGAGGGGAAAAAGGTTTTTTGCCGGTTTGCCGAACGATTATGAGGATTGTTGGCTGCACGTGTAGGTTGCATTATGTTCGAACGCTTATTTAAAGGATTTTTAGGATATTAATAGATTGATTGAGTATAGACTTATTTTTATTGCACCTTTTTCCCTTGGTGGGAGATTTGGTTGTTGGCGATGAAGTTACAGAATAATAATTTTTTTTTATAAAATCCAATTAACCTTTGATGTTGATTGTTATACTTGTAGATTTTCCTGCGTCTGCGAAATAATTTGATTTATGATGCAGAGATTTTTAATGTATTTTTTAGAATCTTTTACCTTGTTTGTTATCCATCACTCACCGCTGTATACCATTTTCATAATAAGTCAGTGTTCCAGATAAATAAATATCACTGTAAATAATATTCGGTTGAATGGAATAATTTTAAACTCGTAAATCGCGAAGAGAATGTTGAGTAAGTTGAATTATTAAGTGAGAAAATTTCTTGAGACATTTTTGAAAGTTCAAACAAGTTTAAATATTTATTTAATGAACAATCATTTATGAAACGTTTACATATTTATTGGCTGAAGTATTTTTTTCATTAAAGCAAATGAAATGATTTTATCTTTATTGTCGAGAGCAATTAATGATCGATATAGTTGTAAGTATTGCTTACGAAAATTATTTATGTTAATTGATATTACAAATCTAAATTACATTGTTTGATGAATTTTTCCTTCACTCCTTCTAGTTTTTATTTAACAAATCTTAACTATAACAATAAATTTATTATTTTAAACTTAACAATTAATAAGCAGCAGTAAAATTTCAATTTCCTCGGATAAAATTGAAAACTAACTTTTTGCCTTTTAACTGACGCACGATGCATTAGAAAATATTAATTTAGCCTAAATTGGAAACTCTTTTGATAATACTAATATTTACCTGCTTTATCTTCATGCTAAATATCGCTCGCATTCTCGCACTCAAAGAAGGAAAATTAAAAATAAGCATTACAATTACGTAGAAAAAAATAAACATACAATGTGTATATGAAGAGTTCGGTTATTATGTCAAAATGAATGGTATTTTTTATGTAATTTTTAAAGCTCCATTCGCCGTTAAAATCAAATATTTATATGTAATAAAAATGTTTAATTTTATTATTTAGAATTACGCGAGTATAATACTGGTAAATAATTTTTTTGAATTCTCTATTTATGTTTTAAAATGTGCAATAAACTTTTCCAAAATACTTTTACGAATCTCTATGTACACATTTAGATCCGTCAAATTTGCATCAGACTTTAAAAATCAGTTCATCCTCATATTTATAACAGAAGCAAACACTGCTTGTCATATTACCTTCCTGCAAAATAGCTAGCATTAATAAAAAATTCCATTAAAATTAAGCACCTTCGCGCAACACGCCTTTCCCGCGCAAATAGACCCATTTAAATAACAAAAATTACTCATTTAATTTGCAGATGCGCTGGTTAATTGCCGCGGCGTGTCTTTACGCGGTCAGCGCTCGGACCGAGGAGGATCAGTCGTCGACGTCGAACGCCCAGGAAGTTCCGCCGAACAATGCAATTCCAGAAAAGTGCTTCTATCGATCGGAACTGGAGTGTCCACCGCCCGGCGATAATCCTTGCAAAAGGATAACGTTGGCGAATATCAGCACGGAGAACGTCGCCGTTTTGTGCTGCAATCTAGCGAATCAGACTGAGTTTGAGCTCGCGCTACCTCGAATAAGTGAGTTTCTTTTGGAAGGAATTGCTTATTTTTATTCTTAACTGTTGCATAATAGATTATTTAAATATATGCCAACTTCTGTGTTAAAGCCATTTTAGAAAAATAGATGTTTTCTTAAAATGTTTTAGCAAAAATATTTAAATCAAGTTAATTAACGATGAAATTATTTGGAAATTTTTAAACGTGAATTTAGAAAAAAGAATTAATTTTTTTTTAAAGAATTAACAGTAAATTCATTAACTTGCGTGGCTGACGAGGATTTATAATATATGAGTTCAAAAAATTGTTAAACCTAATATTTTCTGTGTCCGATCAAAAGGCCAAGAATCAATAACTATACAAACACTTTTGATAAAGAATTCATGATAAAAATTGAAGACTAAAAAACTGAAATGTATAAAGTGTGGATGTGATATGAAAACCTGTTTTATTTTTTTAGATTTTCCAACAAACGTATCTTACGTACATATAAGAAATGCCACTTTGGATTTTATCAACGCCACGGAAGTCCGATGGAGGATGTTAAAATCTTTGGCCATAACCGACGGTAGGATTCAGCGAATAAAGGGTCAATTTTTAATGATGACGCCGATTCTGTGCCTGAATTTATCCAACAACGCTCTCTTGGAAATGGAGAACAATTCGCTGACTCGACTCGCTCAACTCACCACTTTGGATCTCTCTTACAACAATTTGACTCATTTGCCAGCTTTGAATATAGTCAATGGCAGAGAATTTTGGCTCGACATTTCAGGTAAGATTAAATTTTCAATCCCAAAACGGAATCGTTTGACGAGTAGAATTCATCTGTGATCTTTTATTACAGGATCGGACACTTTGTTATGTCATGACATTTACCAGAACATCAACAGAACTGGAGAGAATCAAATTATTTTCAATCGCGAAAACGAAACGGTCTGCTCCTCCAGTAAAACTTGGCACTGGTTCAATGCTACTGCTCAAGTTCCTTTGAAACAAGTGCGGTATCTCAGCTCCGTAAGTAATCTGTCAAAATTGTTTTATCAATTTTACTTGATATATTTATTCATCAGAATTTATCGCACTTTCAGTTACAAAATGAGTGCCCCAAAGGGCAATCTTGGCACTGCGTCTGTGAATTCAGCAGGCTTGAACTTCTCAAAGATAAATTGCCGACGTTTGCCGTTAGCGTCGATTGTAGCAATAATCAACTGACGCAGCTTCCGGAAAAACTACCTCGCAATACGATTTCTTTGAATGTTTCATACAATAACGTAAGAATCGCGTAGAAAAAAATTTGCTAAAAATTATTATTGATTTAAAAAAGTTTTTAATCTTAATTTTTAATTTCAGATTACTGTTCTGGATGAACTGAGCACAAATCCTAGTTATGATGGATTAAGGGAATTTATCGCTGACTATAATAATATATCGTCTATAAACAAATTAGAAGGTTCTAAGTTTCTAGATAGCTACGCCTTTCTCAGTCTAAGATATAATAAAATTAAATCTGTAAGTAAAATAATAAAACTGGTTTAACATTT
>UCOL01001926.1:0-30628 GCA_900474335.1 Ormyrus nitidulus
CGTCGGGGGGGTGGCAGGGAGGGGTGGGGGGTGGCGGCGGCGGCGGACGAGGGTACTATTAACGAGTATTTGCTGGGCAGCTCGATGCATAGTTAATGATTTGTCAACCGAGCGTCCCTCGGCCCGAACCGCCTCGACTAGGCCATACATAATAACTGTCCATATACCGGCTGACCCTCTCCTCTACTTCCCTCTCCAAATATGGATCCCCCGAGCGCGCAAATAAGCGCCCGATAAATTCCGCGAGCTTTTTCATCCGAGGCTCTCTCTCGCGCGCGCGCGCGTCTTTATTAATTAAACGCAAGACGAGAGAGAAGCAGAGAGAGAGAGAGAGCGACGCTGTAGACGATCTCCAAATATTTGCCTGGCCAAATGTCTTGGCTAAACAACGGAGTGTCGCGCGAGCAGCCAGCTTCTGGCTGATGCTTCCGCGTATAGACACGGGTGTAAGACGCGCTGTTTATTTGCTTTTAATGGGGAAGGCGGACGCGTGTCCGAGCAGCGGGGCTCTCGCTTCTTTTCTCTCCTTTATTCGGCGCCCCGTCGCGCCGCCCGGGGAATAAAAGGAGCTCCGTGGCGGAGCGGCTGCAGCACCTGGAGACGGAGCCAGTCATTTGTCACGATTAGCGATTTTACCGATCCAAAGGCGGCCCTTTTCTCACGTTCGATGCTCGTATATACACTCGAGGCTCCGGCGCGCGAGGCTTGATAGCGCGCGGCGATATATTTCGCCGAGAGTTACCGAGAGGAGGACTCTTTGCTCGCTGTGTACGCTGTCAATATTATACGACAAACACACTTAAATAGGCGCCGAATGCCAAAGGAGACCCGTTAGACCGACGAGTTTTTCGCGCCCGATTCCTGATAAAAACGTCACCTCCCATTGTACTTATATTATCTTTAGACAAGTGCCGCTTCTTTTTTAGTAATCGATTATAATACGTTGTAAGAATGAAAAAGTACCGCCGGCGCGGGATAAAGGATCAACAAGTAAAAAAGCTTAAATTCCGAATGGGCGGTAACCGCAAAAGGGAGGATCGCTCTCTCGTCACGCAAATTTATTACGCCAGGTCGATCGGATTCGATTTCCGCCTTATTCACCGGCCGAATTACGCGTGTAAGTAGGGCCTTTGGAAAAAGTTGTAAAATCCAGGAGCCCTCTCTCTCTCTCTCTCCGCTGGAAAGGGATTAGCCGCGGGGATGATCAGTCATGAATGCTCGAAAAGGGAGCAAAAATGCTTAACGGATCCTCGCTCGAAGGTAGAAAAAATCCTGGTCGTAAAAAAAGCGGCGACCGGGCGGGAGAAGCATGTAGCGGTACAACACACCGAGAGGGGAGAGAGAGAGAGAGAGATCGACTAACGAGATCAGAGCGCGCGCAGTTCCGGCTGTTTACCGATTGGCTTAAATCAGCGCTAAGCCGATCCAATCCAATCGATGCCTCGAGGCCGCCTCGCCGATGCTTCGCTCTCTCTCTCTCTCTCTCTCTCCCTCCCTCCTCGCCGAACGCTCGGTGCCTGCATATACGTCTTCTTTGCATAAAGGGCTTAAAACCGGTGGCACGCGCGCGCCCAGGCAGGCGTCAATGCCCAGGTATACAAATGAGCCATTTGTCTGCGGCTCGTAAAAGCGACAAGGCGACGGCGGCGGCGACGGGGAGTCTCCGAAGATCTCCCGCCGCGACCGCAATCCGGAGGAGAGGCGCACAGCCGGAACTCGAGGAAAGTCAAACCGACTCCCCCGCTGCGATACGCGTGTTGCGGACTCCTTACAGCTGCGATTCTTACGCAGCCGGGGGATGCTGCGACTCCGGAATCGAGCTGTATGGGATCGTTTCATTTGTCGATGGACTTTGAATGCAATATATATATCGGGGAACGCGCGTTTGGTTTCAATAAAGCGTCCGCGTCTATTTTTTTAGATGACTCGCTTTTTTTCTATATATATTCCGCGGGGAGATGTTAAAGCGCGGGGGATGGAGTATATATCATATAAAAATCTCGTGAAGCGAGTATTAGTCGCTCGGCCGTTGAAATCCGAAGCAAAAGGCGCATAATGGCACGATGATCTATTAAGCAGGAGAATTTCACGGCATTGTGCGAAAGCTGTAGAGCAGCGTCAACGTCCGACAGATCGGCTGACAAAACAGAAGTAAACATCTCCGACGTCTCGTGAAGAAAAAAAAAAGAAAAAAATAAATAAAAAGCGCGCGCCTTTCGCCTAATCACCGCTCGGCGGCGCTCACAAAGGAAATATGACGAGCGGGAAAGCTCGGCGGCTCGTGAAATCTCTGCGGACAAAAGTCAAACCTCCGGATGTCGGCCGCCGCCGAGTCCGGCTCAGCTCAATTGGCGTGAAATCCTCGCGTTGCGGGCCTTTTAGTCGAGAGAGAGAGATCTGCTATGGGCGCGGCCGGGCAAAATAGGCGTCCGAGCTACACGGCTACATTTCACTCAAGATGATCGTGAGAATCCACCGTCCGGTGGGCGGAATCGTTCACACGATCGGCCCGGGTTTTCGGTGCGGGGCAAGTGCAGTTTTGTTGTCGTCGTCGTCGTCGGCGGCGGCAATTGCCGCGCCGTAATCTTGTTTGTGTTTTAAACATTGACTCGCGACAGGTTGTAACGAGAGTCGAGTACATTACGAAACGGCTTGTTTATGCGTACAAATAAAGCGCGGCGCTCGGCTTGTAGTCTGTGTACACCTACCGGCGGCGATGGATAAACTTTTTTTCGGATTTCGACTCGAGCTCAAATATATGTTCACTGACTTAGGGAAACCCCAATATCTAATCTCGGCGAGGTCTCTCTGTCTATAGTGCCATTATATACATCTGGTCGCGCGCCAAGCTCCGATTCCGTAAAAGCCGTTCAATATTTAAGTTTCAATAAGCGCTTATTTGCTTTTTTACGCTGTTTGTTAAGTGCGGGATACATTTTCGAATGTTATAATCAATTTGTTTTCTCTGCGGATCCGGATCCGCGACGAGAGAGAGGCAAACATTAACGGGGAGAAAAAAAATTTATGTCGCGCATTCTGACGATTATAATGAAAATGCAATTTCATTTTTATTGCCGGGGTAAGCCGCGCGATGTATGGTATGCTTCGAGTAATTCGACAATGTTTAACTTTTATTTTCGGTCCCGATAATAAAACGACGATTCGGTCACTCATAATCGAATGCTGTTGAAGGACGACAATGAATATGTTACATCAAAATATATATGTCCAATCCGATGTGTAAACAGCAAGTATTTGAACAAATTTAATTTGCTTAAAACTTTGAGATAATATTTAATCTTCCCCTTTTTATTGGCCTCTCATTTTTCAACAATCGCCTTTTATGTGCATTTTTATTAAAAATCACTTTGCTCTCTCAGTTAACTAATTAAAATAAATTTTATTCCAATCCGCACTATTTGCGCAACAAATTTAACCGGATAAACATCACAAAGCGCGAAAATATTATTAACAAATAAATATACTCGAAAGAGTGTTCTTTTATTCTTTTTTTTTTCGAAAATAAATTCCACTTACGCGACGCGGCCTAATTCGGGATAATAAAATTTTCAGAGGACTGTCGATAAATCACCTTCTTCCGTGTCGACTTGATTAATCACCGCGCGGCCTTTCCTCAAAGGCGGCGCCGATTAAGCCGGCAGCGGGCAAAGACTTCCGCTTATTTGTGTGATTAGTCGACGGGGCCGAAGATTCGCGCAGGAAAAATACTCCCGCTCGGAGCAACACACTTTAAGCGCATGGAAAGTAAGTTTGACAAAGGGCGTGACCGGGGCGGAACACATGTCCAAACAGTCGAGTACAATGCAGAACAGAGACAGAGAGAGAGAGAGAGAGATACTGTCCCCCTCCCCGAAAATGTTTGCGATGCGTTACGCGGCGGCATTCGGAGACTGGGAAACGACGCTTCGGTAAACGACGACTAAATGCCGGCCAATGGGCAAGAAACGGCGGAGGTAAGCGGGGCCCCGAAGAGGCCTCGGACACCCCCGGCAAGACCACTTCCTGCTGCCGATTGTGGATCGATGACGAGATTTCGAGATCGCTTTTGGCCGAGGGAGGATCTATTCAGACGGTCCCCGGGGCCTTTCTTCCCGTTAACTTTTCAATGCGGCGTGTAATTTTCTGGTATTTCGGAGGCGTCGCCACCGATTTCGGCCTCTGAATTGATTTTTTTTTCTTCCGCCTCGAGCTTGACGTGTCTTTTTGCGCGAAAACATATTGTCGCATTCCCCGCTTATATATTTACTACGATGAGTACACACTTTGCAGGAAAATATGCACACTCTACTACAGACAGCAGAGTAATTTTTCAATAAACTCTTAAAAAACGTAAGCCGTCCGCGGCTCAACGACGTAAAATTCCCTTTCACCCCGCGGCCGTCCATTGTGGCAGGAAGTTTAATAGAGACACGCTTAATACGCTTGATTCGTCAGCTTGGGCGCTTCGGCGCTTTGACTCGCGGTCTTATAAAATCCCATAAAATCTCATAACCCGAAGGTACGGCGAACCCTCCGCTCTTCTAATTCAATGCCGGGGCTTGTTTGTTTTTGAGCTCGGCCGGTCGAAATTACGGAGGAAGAAGGCAGCAGCGGCGGCGGAGAATGGAGGAATCGGACAAAAGGAGTAGCATACTGGGTCAAAGAGAATCTACCTACGCATTGTCGCATCCTCCCCCCGGTGTTCCTCGCGTGACTATCTCCCTCGCTCTCTACTCTCTGCTCCACGCTGTTTGCCGACAGGCAAATGTGTTTCCTTAGGCCGTCCGAAATGTTTGGACGAAGCCGAAGCGCCAAGTGCGCGCTTCTCTCTCTCTCTCTCCTCCTTCCTCGATTCGACATAATCTATCGACCCGCCGAGGCGGCGCGCCCCTCGAGTGCCGGAGAGAGAGCTGCAGGCGACGTCGCCAAAGGAAAAGCCACGAGCCTTCCTTCCTCTTAAATCTCGAGCGACTTTGCCGACTGACGGACGACGATGCACAAATATTATTTTCGCCCTGAAATGTGTCAGCCGGAGCTGCCCTAGCACGGTGCCTCCGAGATTCTCCTCGCATGTGGCAGTGATTAAGGCGGAGAGAAAGCCTTACCTAGGAAAATCCACCTTTGCTATATTTTCGTTTCCCAGGTACGGCTAACGAGCGGCCGGTTTAATAAACCGGAGGGCGATCGGCAAGAAATCACTCGTAGCGATGAATAATGCATCGCGCGAGCAAGGAATTCACCCGCAAGCTCGACTTGTTATTCCAAAGAAAGCAGGAGGCCAAGATTTCATCCAATATCCAGTATTTGCAGCCTACTCAGCTACAGGATAATAATTCTCTCTCCTCCCCGATGATCCGAAAAATGATTTCGGCTCTCTCTCATCTCTCTCTCTCCGCCTTGGGCGAGGCGTATCGCGTGTTGCGTCGGCTCTAAGTAGGTTTGCGCGTGTGCGCGCTCCTCTCTCTCTCTCTCTCTCTGCCTCGCGCTTGTGTTGGTTCGGCAAACATGTCTGCAACGTTGTCAGGCGGGCAGGAAATTACGTCCGCCTTTAGCCTCTCTCTCTCTCTCTCTCTCTCCCTCTCTATATTACAGGCCCGCAGCCATCCCCGAGCTGCTCGGGCTTCCGGCCGCGTCCGCATGCGCCGCGCGAACCGCCCCCAGCCCCGAGCTGCATATAGATCGCGAGGAGCTCTCTGCGCTGCAGCGCCGCCAACCCAGCCGCCCCGTGCAGCCTGGGATGCGAGGCCGCTGCCGCTGCCGCTACTGCCGCTGCTCCTTCTCGAAGCAAATACCCGGAGAGAGAGAGAGAGTGAGTCGAGGCTCTCGGACAATAGAGCCCCGCCGCGCTGCTCAGCTGATCGGACCGAGAGCTTTTCCCGAGCTGTTTTCGCGGAGAAAAAGCGCCGCGGCGACAAATTCGACTCGAGAGCCCGGAGGAGGTGGAGGAGGAGGAGGAGGAGGAAGCGGAGGAGGAGCTCTCTGTCTCGCTCGCTCTCCCTCGCTCCCCGAGCGAATGTAAATGCACAGCCAATATCGCTATGTTGGCGCCAATGCCCTACGGTTGAGTGACTGGTGCTGATTGATGTTGCGATGTTTGACTAGAGGGTTGTTTCTCCGCGCGAGCCACGGGCGCAAGCGTACTGAGCGTATCCCCCTAGGACCCAATAAGCACCTACACGACCGAAGGCCACCGCGTCCCTCTCTCTCGCTCTGCGACGCCAACGCTGCTGCCGCTGCTGCCATTGTTTATACAAAAACTCAAAGTCCCGTCTGTCGCTCGTCCTGCCCGCTAAATATTCGCGCCACCCTTCGCTCGAGAGTTGTACCGCTGAAAAAACGGCTTGTTTTGCAATTTCCTGCCGCCGTAAGGATCGCCGGTATATTTCGCTCCGCCGTCGGTGGCGCAGAAGACAACTTTTTTTTTTTCACGAATCAAACTTTTTTCCATTCGCTTTGCGAAAAAGCTTCGAAACACCAAGTCGGTCCAATGAATTGTTTAACGAAAAACATTTGCCAAAATCCGCGGCCACAACCTCGATTTTCGAGGGAGGATAACTGCCGCCTCGCTGCGAGCAACATCGGCCCTCCTCGCAATTTCCGGCTCGAGCCGCGGCATCAGAGAAGCGAAAAGGTCGCGAGGGGCGTTCCAAGAAATTTTTTCCCCGCGAATTTTCCGGAGCGAAAGCAAAAGCCGCCGCGGCAGCAGAGCACACATAAAACGAATTTTCGGCGGGTCGTTCCCTCCCGCCGCCGCTGCCGCCGTCGCCGCCGCGCTCCGCGGCAAAATGGGATTTGCGAAACTCGCCGAGCGGAAATTCAGTCGAAACGTGTAAATGAGAGCACATCAAAATTGGATCGCGAACGTGCGCTCGCTCGCTCGGCTTTTCCGCAACAGCGCTCCCGCAGCCGTCCGAAAAGCCATTAATTATCCCGGGATGCGCCGCGCGCGCGAGCCACCTCTCTCTCTCTCTCTCTCCGCGGGCTTGCCAGCGCGAATATTTTAATCTACTTAAAAAGCCATCCGTTTCAGAATAATTATCAGAGATGAAATTAAAATGTCGCTCCCTGTTTGCTCGTCGCGCTGCAGTCGCTGCCGCCGCTGCCGCCGCTGCTCCTGCCTGCGCCGCTGTTTGCCCTGAAATTTAACTAATACGCGCAGCCTCTCCTTTTTTGGCCCTTAATTTTTGCGGCCAGCGGCGGCGGCGGCAGCGTCAACAGCCGGCGGCTCGGGCGGCGCGCGCTGCAGAAAAGCCAACCGCGGCTGGCTTGTTCTCCCCGGCCGATGCAGTTTTGCGATATACGCATGCTGCCGAGGCTAATTAAAAGCCTGCTGTCGCGAGCGCGCTAATTAGACTCTAATTATTATTTATTGCTCTCCGCTCTGCGCGCCGTTCGCCGCCGCCCCGCTGTGTGTGCCGAGCGAAAACCCCCACAAAGCGCTCATTTCGTCAATTTCGCGTTTACAAAACCAAAGTGCGCCCCGGCGCATTTTCAGCTTTTTTCCCCCCCACCCTCGCCCGTTTTTCCACTGCCTGCCGCGCTGTTTAATTAAAGCGTTACGTCTATGAATGTTTTTGCCCGGCGAATCGCTCTCAAATTACTCGCAGCAACAGCACGCTACCTGTTCAAATAATTTCTTTTCAATGCAAATTAATTAGAGGCCAGGTCATTTATAGCCCGAGCTTGTTTGCGCCGAGAGCCGGTGCCGGGTGGCGCGCGAACCTAGGATACATTTCGCTGCGCGGAAAATAAATTGCATTATTGGATTGGCCGGCGCGCGGATCGTTCTTTTCGCCGGCGGCCGACGAATAAAAAGCCGCGAGCCTGTTGACAGAGCCCCGGGAAATGGTCTGTTTTTGTTGGAATTAGCGCTCGGCTGCAATAATTAAAGACGCGAGCTCGCGCGCCGCGCCGCTCTCTGCGGGGAGGATGTCTTTTTTACGAGAGAGAGAGAGAGGGCCAAGTGGGTGTGTGCGGGTAGTTGCGGAGAGAGCGGCTTAGTTCTCGGGCTCGTGTCGAGCAGCAGGGGTACCAACAGGGCGCTCGCAAATATTGGTGTTTGCCAAAGACTATCCTTGATCCGTGTCTCTTTCTCTCCCTCCCTCCCGGCCTCCTCCCGGCGCTCAGCCTCCCTCCCTCTCTCTTTCTCTCTGTCTCTCGTGCAAGCCACTCGCGTAATTGCCGAAAGAATACGAGTCACCTGCCGAGCCTCTTCTTTCCGGCCGATCGGAGAGCCTGAATCCATAGAGAACCGAGCAGCGGGCAACCTGTGCGGCTCTTGACGCTTTTACGCTCAACGGGGCAGGAAGAATCGAGGCGAGTGTCGGGCTTTTGTCCGCGCGCGAGCTGCGCGCACACCGCACACTCCAGAGGCTTTTTTTTGCAGCGAGCGCGACCTTCCGTGCGCGCGAGGCTCTCTCTCGCTTTTTGAGGTTCCCCGAGGTACGCCACGAGTCGGCTTTCGAGGGCGGATTCGGAGTCGCTCTTCTTATCGGGTTTTATTAAAAAGCCTTTGTTTGGGGCTTGTCACTCGAGGCATCTTTTTTTCGTTTGCAACGTTTCACCTTACTCACTTTTGACTCTTAATTTTCGGGATAAATGTATTTAATCATAGCCGAAGCACTTTATTAGGTTGTAATTACTGTAATAAACACGAGTAATTCGATTACAGAATCGCAAAGCCAACGGTTACAAATTGATATATTTTTACGCATTTGTAAATATGAAAATGACGCGGGTAAATAGGTCCGTCGGTGCTTTTGAAAAACATTAACAAATAAGCACGATATTTCCGCGCAATCCGAAAACGCAACATTATCAATCACCGCTGCGATTCATTATTTTACAGGCGGGTAAACAGTATATTGAAATTAATACAATACGCGAAAACAGCCCCCAGAGATTAAAACAATTGATACGGCTTACAAGTAACTGTCACGAAACAAGCCCTGATAAATGTGATTGTGTGTACAAGCAAATTATAGTTGTTAAATGTTTGCGTAGCGTTCGACATCTCACTCCCGTGAAAACCCATCGTCAAAATCCCAGCCGCGAAAATGAAGTGCAAAAAAGAAACGAACATGTACCACCTTCTCATATCCCAACCCACCAATACCAAAGGCTTGACGGTGAAGGAGGTCGTCCACAGGATCAGCTCGATCTACGGTATGGACCCGAGCAAGCGACTGGTCAGGCAGGTCGAGACCGCCCTGCGCCGCGGGGTCGACTTTGGTATCCTCGTCAAGACGAGGAATAGGTACAAGTGAGTCAAGTCCAGAGACGGTTAACCTTACCTTTTAGGTTAGAAAAGTTTCAGATTAATTATTTGACGTCGATGGCGTGGATGGAACTTGAGTGTTTGTTGCGCCGGGACAAACAAAAATGTGTTTGCTTCTGCGGTTGGTTTGCGTTTACAAGATACAGTCATCAAATTATCAAAATAAATAGACACTTTGCGGAGTTGTAATTGAAACTAATTAATAAAAAAAAAAAAAAAGATTCCATCGATCGCTTCGTTGATAAACAATAAAATAACAAATTCCCATCTCGATTCTCGGTCTCTCTATTAGCTCCAGATTTTTTTCAGCACATTTTAAAAGCACTGCTCACCAAGCTTTGCAGTTACTCCCATCAGGTTCGACCCCGAAACAGCGCTGATAAACTCGCTGAGAAGATTCCTGAGGCGACGGAACCTGAGGCGGGTCTCGCAGCGACCGCTGAAAGCGCCCAGCAAGCGTCAGCTGCTGAAAGCCACCAGAAACAACCGTATAAACAAGCGGAGCAGCAACAATCGCAAGGCCAACTGCAGCGGCAACAAAAACAGCAACAAAGCGGCCAGTAAAAGCACGACGAAATGCACCACCAGGGCCGGCACCGGAGTCCGCCAGCGAGTCCCCCGGCCGACGGTGCCGCCGCCGCCCGACTGGACGCAGAAGCCCCGGAACCTCAAGAGCGAGTCCTTCACCAAAGCCATCAAGCGCAGGCGGCGGACAACGGTGAATCCGAGCTGTCCCCAATTCGCCGCCGAGGAGATGCCCAGCGACACCAATGTCTCCGATCCATCGGCACCGTAATCCATCCACATCGTACATCCGGCGCACACACCACACTGCCAGTTATGCGCAAAAGTCTCCGTCCTTATCAGATTCTTCTTCTTGAGCGGGTTGCCGTCAGGATTCTCGTCAGCGGCTTTTTACGGTCTATCGGCTCTCCGGGACTCTCGTTGACGCTTGTTCCGCTCGAAGAGGAGGGCGGACACGTCAGCGACGACGTTCAGCAGTGCTTTTGTGAAAAATTTATTTTTAAGATTTTATTAATAAATTTTATTTTACGTACATTACATCGTGAGTACTATTTATTTTTTTAAAGAAGAACCACAAAGGAAAACGTCACCTCGATCCTAATTCACCGGGCAATTTCCAAGCCCGAGCCTCTAAATAAATAATTAGCCCCTCTCGGCGCCACCCTTGGCCCGCGCCGAGCAAGAAAAAAGCTAGAGCCAATTCTCGAAAAGCGTGTGCAGCCGCGTAATAAGTAATAATAAAGCATGCGCGGAGGGCAGTTCGGAGAGGAGATAAAGGTGTAGGTCGTTAGCGCGTATAAATATTTCAGGTCAAAATTGGCCGGCGCAAAGAGTCGGCGACGGCGGTGGGCGCATTGTTGTTGCGCAACAATGGGAGGGGGGGCTCGGGCTATCGGTCTCCCGGGCACATTGTTCCTAAATTGCACGTTGCACATTGAGGCGCACAATGAGGCCGAGTTTCGTCGCCCTCGACGATGGATTATATATACGTCGGCCGGCTCGGAAATCACGTCCCGCGATGGTCACCATATGCTCTCCCCCCCCCGGTCCGATCGCCACCTACGCCTACTAATTTGTGACGGTTCGGAGAATAATATCGCCTAATGGAATGTCCCTTTGGGTGCGATAGTTTTCGTGACGCACGCCGAGAGCGGGATTTGTCAGGGATCAAGATATATGTCGCGGCTATTAGGCTTGTGTAAATCTTGTTCAATTTGTAAGATTAGTCCAATTAGGGCGCGAATTTGCAGTTTGAAAATTCGGGAGTGAATCGACAGAATGTCGAGCAACGTGTAGTTCCTTCTTATTTATAACGTAAACAATTTGAGCGCAATATCGTTTACGCAAAACAGAAAAGCATTGTACACCATTCTCGTGCTCGGGAAAGCCGATCGTGAAAAAAGCAAGCATCAATCATAAAAATATCTTGCCTGCGGAGAATGCTTCTGCCGGCGTTATGAATAAAACATGCCCAGAGGGCGCATCCGCATTCCCGCCTCGGTCCAGCCTCGAAAAAGCCCGCGGGTAGGGGGGAGGCCAGCCAGCTTCTGAAAATGCATGAAGCCTGCATGCAGAGAGAGAAGCCGTGCAGCGCGCGTAAAACACGATATGTCCCCCCTCGTCGCGTCCGTCGCATTGTCGCGCGGCGCTATATACGAAAAAAAGAAAAAAGAGGCCTCAGGTGTTCCTTACGTAAGATCGACTTCCGCCTCGCTCCACATTCAAATGCGGCCGTCTCGCGAGAGAGATAAGGCGCTATCTCTCTCGTCTCTCTGGCCTCGGTAAATTGAGCCGTGATGCGCGAAAGCCGCCGGCCGGCCAGGAATAACGGCAATTAAGCCTCGTGATATACGAGCGGGGCCGTTAACGATCGGCGTGTCAACGAAGAAATTCCATCTTGGCCGGAATATCCAGGCAGGGACGCGGAGCGGCTCCGACGCGCTGTTTGCCGAGAGGGCAGTCCTGATTTCCGCCGGGAGTCTCTCTCTCGAGCTCTCTCTCTCTCTCCCGCCTTATCCCCGCGCCGGGCTTTAATCATTTGATTGCAGTCCTCCGAGCAAACAGAATCGAGCGAGAGAGAGAGAGAGAGAGAAAGCGGGGGAGGAAGGGAGGCTATGATTTTTCATAAACACCGGATAGGGCAGCCAGATGCAGCGGAGGCACTTGACTCTCGAGCTCCTCGCTTGCCGAACACTCGAGGGCTCGCGAAGCCAGCCGAGCGCTCGAAAACTAAAGCCTGCATTGTTTTGCCCTGTCAATATAATCCACTTGGCCGCGGAGCGCGGCGAGCCATCGGAACATTAAATGGCCGTTCATTCTTCCATTGTTCGCCGAGAGGCGAGTGTTTCTTGCCAAAGGCGCGCGGCGTATATACGTATATATAGATAAATGCGGAGAGAGAGAGAGAGAGAGCATCGAGGGCCGGGGCCCTTTAAGCCTCCGGCGCTTTTCTCCGAGTCTTATTGCCGGCTCCCTCCCCGGGGAGATTCGCCCCGAACTCTCGGCAACGCGAAACAGCGCAAACTTTAATTAACTCGGCATCTCTTTATGAAGATGCGCGCTCGCGCGAGAGTCTTTGTCGGAAACTCGCCGCCGAAATGAAGTTTCCCGACAAAGAAGGAGAAGAAGTGGAGGCAACGCCTCCCAGGGATCCAATATAATCGCGCAATAAAATTCACTTACGAGCCGCGCGCGCTGCCCCCCACTCGAGGCTGTACAGGCTGCTTCCCCTCTTCCCTTTTTTTTCTCTCCCGACGTCGCATCGGAGCGCGAAAAGCGCAGATGATCGGGCCGGATGCCGGCGATCGGACCTGCATTAAATCACGCAGACGCGTGTTTGCACAGGGCCTCCGCTGCTGCCGCCGGGGGTAGCAGCGCCAGTACCTTTCAAAGCTCTCTTGTGTACACTCAGCTGTCGGCCCGCTTTTTAACGGGGCGCGCGAGCGAGGCGAGGCGAGGCGAGCGCAACCGGCCAAGAATCGAGCCAGCGGTGTACGCGCAATCGTTAATTAACAATTACCGATGAGAGAGACGGAGAGAGAGAGAGAGATGGAGATGGCGAGAGAGCCGAGGGGCCGCGGGGAGGGAGAGCGAGAGATAAAATCTGACGGAGCCCAGAGTCGAAATTGAAATCCGGCGCGCTGGTTGGTCGGGCCGAGACTCCGCCTCTCTTATGTGCTTCATCATACACGCACATCCCGATTTCGGAGCTCTCTCTCTCTCGCTCTCTTGCCGAAATCTCCCGGCCAAACAATCAATAGCGGATAATTCATGCCCGCCGCCGCCGCCGTCGTCGTCGTCGCCGCGGCGGAGGCGAAGCAAAAGAGCGGCGGCCGGGGCCCTTAAAAAGAGCATTGGCACACCGTGTGCTAGGAATTAGCGGCTAATAAAGTCGCGTCGCGCACCGAGCGCGCGCGCGCAAGTGTCCGGGTGAAGCGGGGCTGTTGACTCGGGGCATATATTTGTCGAGCGGCGATGGAGAGGCTCAAATATTGCCCGGGCCAAAAGTCCGAATCGCGAAATTCGCTCGATCCGCGCGGCGGGGAGGGAGGGGGATTATTATTTGAGTAGGAGAGAGAGAGAGAGGCCCTGTCGCGCGGAGAACGAAGAAGAAGAAGAGAGCCGCGGATCCGCGGGGATCTAATTATCAGTCTCGGAACGTTCGAAATTAATAAAACTTGTTCCTGGGATTGAGCTGCGAGCTGCGAGCGGCGGAGCGTCGGTCTTAGGAATCGAGCACAGCCTTTGGGCGAGGGAGCGGAGCTCTGCTCGGGCTCCCCGGGATAAAGAGCAAAGGGAACAAGATGGCGGGAGCCCCGGGATGAGAGGGACTTTATCTCTGTGTACGTGCGTGTACAAGCTCAGCTCTGCTCTCTCTCTCCTCTCCGGCGCCCGAGCTTTAATCGATAGAGCCGCCCAACAAGTATTTTTCTTCCCCCGCGGGGGGTGTACGATATTCGCTGGTTGGCGAAAATTTGCGATCGCGGTGCGCGAGCGTAATGATCGACAAAGGCGACCGTCAGAAAAACGTCTCTCTCTCTCTCTGCGTGATGGCAAAACCACATGTGGCACTCGTCGCGCCGAGCGTATAAAGGCAGCGGTTCGCTCGCGTCATAAAACATCAGGAGCAGCGGCCCTCTTGTCGCGGTAGGCCCGGCGGTGTCAGCGATATATCGAGGCGACGCCGGCAGCCCGCAATTGCGCCGGGGCGACACGAGCCACTATCCGCTGGAGAGTCCTCGAGTCGTCGTCGCTCTCTCGCGCGTGAGAAATGGAAGAGCGCGCGGCCACGTGGGACACCCCGGGCAGCTTGCATGCGCAAGAGGACGCGGGGCTCGGGGACGAGCGGCGACCTCCTGCGCGAGACACGACGAGCGGCGTGGAGAGTCCTACAAATAATTCCGTGTCGGGCAAACCGCACGAAGGCGGCTCGTGTATATCGATTCCGCAGGGCGACCCCCGGCATTAACATACCGCGGAACTCCACCGAAAGTGCCGGACGAGGACTTATTAAAACGGCCGACTTGCGGTCGCGGGATATGGACCTTCTACTTTTGGCTTCTCGGGGCTTTGCGGCGAGGAGAGGAGGCTAGGGTTTAAATGTACTCGTGGGTGCGCTCGGCTTTTTAAAAATCGATTTGGGCCTCGAAAATCTTTGCGGATTATTATCGCCGACGACTGTGTTGACAGTTGGTATGGACGGTAGATAGCGGAGGCTTCTTCGAAGCTCTTTTGGAGTGGAGAATATTTTTAAGAACGCGAATTTTAAGTAGTTTCGAAAACACGTGTCGAAATAGCACTTTTTTTACGAATTTAAATTTTAGATATTCTGCGGGTATCTTGCGAATGTTTAAAGTCAAGATTGATAATTGAAGAGATCGAATAAAGTATGGTACTTTGCGCAAAAAGATCGTCGAGCGTAAACAGTTGTTATTCTAATAGAAAAGGAATCGTTTAAATATATGTTTATTTATTACGGGGGGGAATAAAATACTCGGGTTCGGTGTACTTATTTTTGTGTACTATGTACACAATTTTCTTTAGAAATCAAACAAGACTTGAAATATGGCCAGCTCTGATTTTATCGGTTTTATTGAACAAATAATCACTTGGCGTTGCGCAGAATCATTATTTTTCGACAAACGAATGCTATTTAAAGTCAATTTATGCACTTAGCGATGTTTTAATGAACTAAAACAAACCGCCTCTAACGACTTTCCGCTAATTAATTCCAACAAATTCGCCGGGCAAGGTAATTTTACTTTGATTGCAAAAACATATTACGTTCGGAAAGATGTAATTTGCAAAAACTCTTGGGAAAACAGGCAAACATTCAGCTTCCGATTAATTAATCCTTCCGTTAATAAATATTAACTAAAATGGCTTTTTAAAAATAGGCTACATCGCATTACCAAATACAAATATTTCATCACCTGTGCAGATTTAATTCCGGATGCAGGCAATTAATTTAGCTCCGCGGCGTTAAGCAAAAATCGAAATTGATAAACTGCAAGATATTAATAACAATCGGCAAATATGTACCCCGTCAATAATATTAATAAAACATTTAAAAGCAGTAGAGAGAGAGAGTTTTAGTTTGCCGAGAACTTAGAGCTGCGAATAAATATGAATAGCACTGAAAATATTTGATGTAAAAGCTCGGCATTTGTCAATATTATTATCGCGCGCTATAAAGCCTCGGTTCTTTCGTGCATCGGGGGAAAGAGAGAGAGAGAGAGAGAGAGAGAGAGAAAGAGAGATTTTTCCCGAATTCGGGTGGCAGCGTTGCAGCTGAGCAGCATTCAGATGGTAAACAGATAGCGAAAACATCGCCGCCGCACCAAGGAATTGAGTGACAAACCGAGCCAATATGTAGAGCGTTTAGCCGGCTATTATTCCTGCAAACGCCCCTTGTTTCTCCCTTTCAGCCCCCGGAGCGAGAGAGCCGCTAAGCCGGCCTGTCGCTCAGGCTTTTATTTCCCCCCGCGGCGTCGACCTGCTGCCCGCCCGCCTTGCACCCCCATGAATTTTAATCGCCGCCGCCTGATTTCGAGAGAGACGGAAACCAAGACGCGCGCGCAGCGGCTCTCCTGCGCTCTCGAGCCTCGCGTCGTCTTCTTGTTAGCACTTAATTAAGCGAAGCGTTAAAACGCCTGTTTGCAGGACCGTGCACCGATAACCGGTACGCGCGAGGCTCCTCTTCTCGGAATACGCCGCTTCTCGGAATCGCAATGATGAAATATTAATGCCTAGAGTACTCCTCCCGCTCGGGCTCTCCTCTTCTTACTTCTTTTTTTTCTCTCCGCTCCGCGCGCCGTGTTTGCCAAAGACGCGCGCGCGGCTCTGTCTTCTTCTCGGCCTTCTCTTGCTCAAGACTCGAATTTCTCGGGAGAGCGAGAGAGAGACATGCGCGCGCGAGCGCTTGGAAATCTTGACACACTTGTGCGCGGCCGAGAAATTTGGAATCTCCGCCGTCGCGTCCGCTGCTTTTTAGCTGGAAGCGAGCTGAATTCCCGCGAGCTGAGCCGCTAATTTATGCCGCGCCGACCAGTGCCGGAGTCCCCGGTTAAAAGTGCAGCAGCCGCGCCGATCGAGAGCCTCCATAATAGAGACTTTCCCGCGATTGTCGGCGGGGGGGAGGGGCTGAATCGTCCGAAATTTGCCCGGAGCAAATATCAGGTAGAGCTTTTACAGGCTGCGGAATATTTCATAACGTTGAGTCCCATCTATTTGCTCGCGGTCGCCGAAAACAACGAGTTTTTACATCCCCGGCGAGCGCATTATCCCGCGGCGCTCTCTCTCTCTCTGTCTCTCCGCGCATATCAAAGCAGTCGATTAAAGCGCAAACATCGCGGATCACGTCGGCGGCTTAGGCTTGTTTTCCCCTGTAAAACGCGAATCAATATGTTCGCCTCGACTCTCTGCTCCTATTGACAGAGCCGCCGCCGTTGCCGCCGCAGCGGCTTGTACACGACTTTTCCGGATCGTTTCGGCAAATAGCCGGCGCCACTTATTTAGCAGGTTAGACTCGAGAGAGCGAGAGAGAGAGAGAGAGAGCGGCTGATTTGATTTTAGCAAACGGCCGCAAAACGCTTTGTATTAGCCCTCCACATATAGACACGTTCATTCAGCCCGAGTCTTGGGCTCTCTCGCGCGCGCGCGACAGAAGTTTGACGACAAAATATTTGTCGTTCAAACAGCCCGGATCCTGAAAGTCCCCGCACTCTCTCTCTCTCTCTCGGGCGTCGGGGTGTGCGTTATAGCGCACTTACTTGACCGAATTCAGCCCGGGCGAGGATATAATATCCCGGCGAACGAAACAGGGGGGGGGGGCGCCTCTCGCCGCGAGACGAACGAGCCGTTAACGAGGATAATCACTAATTGCGGAATTTTTAACGCGGAAGGACGGACTCGTTAACCGATCCTCCTCCTTCGCCTCCTGGCACTTAGCTTCAATTAGAGCTCGGGCACTAAGTGCGCGCTTTAATTTTAGCCCAGGCTAATCGAATAATGGCGGCGATCGGGGATATATACGCGTGGTATTATATGCGCGCGCGAGGAGAGCGGCGCGGAGTGCTGGAAGGTCGAGTGACGTAGTCCCCCGGCTGCGCAAATATTGATCGACGCCGCCGCGACGACGACGACGACGACGACTACGACGACTACGGCGGCGGCGGCGGCGGTGGCGTTTGAAAAATTCCACCGCAACGCCCGCCGCCGCGGCCTGCCTGCGCTCGCTGTATACGCTCTAGCTTATTTTCAAACGCTCCCCGCGGTCCATAACTCATGCTCTCTCTTTCTCCCTCTCTCTCTCTGTTACGTTTCAATATTTCCGAAAGGCTCCAATCTGATAATGCCAATTTATACGACAAATATTCAATATTTATATTTGTTAAGTAGCTGCCGCTTAGATTCAAGATACTCTCTCTCTCTCTCTCACTCTCTCGGGCCGTGTTAACTTTATAATCGGTACATATTTATAAAACATTAAACCAAAGAGTACATCGAGCTTGTACCAACACGTGCGCGCGCGCGCGAGTCTCGAAAAATTATTTGCACTGCAAATTTAATCCGAGGGGGCGAGTGTTTTTCTTTTTTTTTTCTTCTGCTTCTTCTTCCTCTCTCCTTTTTTTGTTTTCCGCGTCGAAAGTCGGCGGTGCGGTGCAGCGCCGCCCATTCAGACTCGAGAGGACAAACATATTTGTACGCACTTTGGGTAGACAACCAGAGAGAGACAGAGCCAACAAATTAGGATGAGTTACGGCCTTAATCCGGCGGAGCGCCGCGGCCGAACCGATTATATTTTTTCGCGCTAATAAAACTTGCGACGATCTGATATAAGCGAGCGAGTTTGGACGGGCGTATTTTTAGAAGCTCGCGCTCTTGTTCGCCTCGTATTTCCGCACTAGCCTTCGTCGTGACGTCACTTGTTAACACACTGATGAAATTTGTATGTTGATTTCGTTTCGATCACCTGATGGTGCCGAAAGATAATAAGGCTCGAGCGTATTTTATTTTTTTTTTTTTAGTACTACTACGCTGTACTCGGCGAGAATATTTTTGTGCGACATTTTTTCCGAATAAAGTCGGTGTTTCATGAAGTGCGTAAAAAGCGGCCGCGAATATTTCTTTATTCGCAACAACGTGCGGATAATAATATTTGCGAGTACAAGTTTTGCGCTTTTGCTTCAAATTTCTACCGCCGTAAATCTGAAAATATCTAAGCTCGTTATAGAAATGGCAACCGCTCTCGAGCTAGTGTACATTACATAAGTCTTATTCTATATCATTTTTTTCAGCGGCAGTCCTTTAAATATTGATTCACATTGCCGTTCATTCATTCTGCCGCGCGAAAGATAAAGCATAACACGTCGCAGTTGGCGCGATACAGTTTCAATCAAATAAACTATTCCGCCTAGTCAAACAAGCGCGCAAAATCCGTTTGTACATCGAAGTGAATGTTAAATCGTAAGTCATCGGCGTAACTGTTTTTTAACGCAAAAACGGGCGCGACGGCCCTCTTCGGCAGGCGATAATTTTATTTCCACTTATCTCGATTGAAAAACTGCATGCTCGGCGTGCACGGCGCGCTTTTATTTGACGAACAAATTTACAAAATCCGCCACGGGTAAACCGAAGATTAAATCTACATTTAAAAAGTTTACATAATTTAGCGTTAACGCACCGAACTCCCCGACTTTGCTCGATCGTCCAGACTGACGCATTCGACGGCAGTCCGTATAATAAAAAAAAGTGCTGAACGGCGCATAATCACGTAATAATCGCATCACGAAAAATAATTCGATCGAGCCTTAGGACGGGTTCTCGGGCGCTAATCATCAGAAATCACGAGGCAATAACTACGACTCATAGGCCGCTCCTCATTTGAAATTCTCAGTGGTTAAACTCGTGCGGGGAGAGAGAGAGAGGGAGAGAGTTTAGTCTGACTGACAGGCAGGCGGGCGTTCGTATCGATGTCAGTGGCTCTCGGGTCAATTGAAAGAGCGGCCGCTTTTCTCTATTCACGCTCGACGGAATCAAAGGGGGAGCCCCGAACGAGTTGGCCGCCAGCTGTGCCCGCTTGCCACCTGTTCTTTCGCGACTCGCCCGTGCTTCAATTATCCAATATAACCGCACGCCGATAAGATTTATCTAATGCCCCGGGGCGCGTAAATCGAGCCCCCAGCAATTAATCCGATTCCACCGACTATTTCCGCGCGCGAATTCTATAATATCCTCCCGATTTTTCGACAGCCCGCCGCGCGACTCGTTCTCGAGGCTCCAGTCGAGTTCGCCGGACGACGCGATGTGTGGGAACGGAGCGCGGCGCGGGGATGTAACGCGCATCGCCTCCGGGGATTCCGCACTCGAGCGGCTTGCGCGCGCGCTGCGAGGAGATGCTGTTTGGCTTGGAAGCCTGGGAAAGAAGCGGGTTCTTGGCCACTTGTTCGGGAGTTTATTAAATGCTGTGTGAAACTTGGATACTCGTCGGCGAGAGTCTGCTGCTGCCTGCACCGATCCTCGAGTCTCCTCGTCAAATTAAACTTCTTCGCCGAGCCCTTTGGGGACTATGTTATACGCCTCGGCGCGTTCAGAGGCCAAGTCCAACGGAATAAAGTATTAGCCGAAAGTTTCCTCTTTAGAATGTTTAAACCTCGCCGATAAATATCGGCCGACTTGTTCGCGAAGAAGAAAGAAATAAAGAAGAAGCTTTACATTCACGGTATTCCCCCGCTCCCCCCGCGCGCTGTCCGAGAAAGTGACGTTCCGCAATAAAAGATTACAAGCGCAGAGAGTCATTCCACTCGTCTCTTCCTCCGCTATTATTAAGCACTTAGCAATCGAGCGGCGATCGTATAATTGAACTAGCGCGCAACGAGCGAGCAATCGGTGCTAACCGATAAAAATCACGTTATCCGATCATTATCTCGCGGCGCATCGTCGATTCCGTCACGCGATTCCTCTCCTTTCCCGTACACACACACATATATATATATATATAAGAGGGCGTCGCTTGGCGAACGCTCGATTAGATCTCTCTCTCTCTCTCGAGGTCGCTTTCCCGCGCTTCCTGCGCCAATCTCGGCATCTCGGCAATTAGCCATCATCCGCTCTCTTTGGGGGATATCGGGGGCCGTGGCGCAATTAACGAGCTTTAAGAAGAGGAGAGAGCCGCTCGGCGCCGGGTGCGAAGCGGCCGGAGGCCCGTATATATATACAGAATGTATATCGGGTCACGTGTCGGGCGCAACAAAGCCCCCCGCGGCACGTGCGGTGGCGCCCTGTCAAAACATTCCGAGATTCGCATGCGAGAGCGCTCTCTCCGCTCTCTGGGAATCATCGGCCGGTCCCGATCGATCTCGTGTGTTGCCGCCGATTGATATATCCAGGCTGCTGCCGCCGCCGTCGCTGCCGCTGTTGGAGGGTCGCGCGCGACTGCTGCAGGAGAGGAGTAGGTTCTAGGAGGTCGCGCGCTGCTGCAGGCGGGGGCGCAACGTCAAGTCTATTTGCTCATGAAATATGCAAGCATGCGCCCTCCGTAAGTGCCGCCGCCGCCGCCGCCGCCGACGCTGCCGCCGTCGACGGCGACGACGACGAGCAGATTTTCTACGCTTCTGCCGACACGAATGCTGCCCAGACTTTTGCCACCCTATACCAGAGCCACTTCATGTGTAAGACTGCTCGCTGCAGAGAGAGAGAGGCCGGCCCTCTGCTGCTGCATTTATTTTGTTCTCTCGCTCTCTCCTTGGTTTTTTATACGGAGACGACTGAGAGAGAGCTCGATTCTGCGCTCGGCGTGGAAGTGGCTTTTGCAAGCGGACGATTGATAAGGCTGTTGGTACTTTACGGTAGATTGATCGAGTAAACAGCATTTATCTGCTGTTGCTACTTACTCTCGAATTCGACGCGTATTATCTACAACGAGCTGTTTGATTAAGAAAATTTCTGGAGTACAGGAGGAAAATTACTTTTTATAAACCGGCGCTCTCGAGCTGCCTTTTTCTAATGAAAAGTATACTCGAGGCGTTTAAGAGTTTTGAAAGAAGGCAGCAATAAATACTACTATAAATTACTCGCTCATTTTTTCCTCCGATCAACATTCAGATTATTCTTCAATCGAATCGCCTTCGAAAAGTGCGCCGACCTCCAAAAAATTCTCCGAAGAATTAAAACGCAAAATTTCGCGCGTCCGTAACTCGCGAGAGCCGTCGTCGCAGAGCAAACTCCCGCGAGCGCCTCGACGTCCCGCTTATATATATTTACCTCGCCTCGAAAACGCCAGGCGAAAATCCTTTATTATCGCAGACACTTTAAACAAAAGTACAACAACTCGACAGCCCGGCGAGCCCGATAACCCATGCAAAATTCATCGTCACCTCTCTCGCTCTGCGCCCTAACACGCCTAATTGCCGCCAGCCAGGCCGGACACGCACTCGGCTTCAAAGTCAGCTTTCTGTTTAGCGAGTGTCAACCGCGCGCGTACCCGAGTACGTATCGACTGCACGCGGAGCGGCTCGGAAAAAATTTTCGCGTGCACCGTCGCCGCCTCGTCGTCGCGTGATAGTTGCCGCGGCCATATGTCGTGTCCGAGTCAGTGAGTCAGTCGAGACTCTCTCGAGCGAGGACCGCCTCGGCGAAGATCGATAAATCGAGGGCTGCTGCGGAGAGCAGGGTGAGAGAGAGAGAGAGAGAGAGAGGCTCTCGTAGATTGAGCAAACAGCCTCGCCGGGGCTTTGTGCGACGGAGCCCGCGGAGGAGGAAAAATGGGGATCGAAGGTCAGACGCATCGGACACGCATCGCAGCGGCCCGAGAGAGGATCGTAAAAAATTCATTACCCGCGCAGAGAGCTCCGAGGATTCGATATCCCCCCCGTGTAATTGCGCCGCGCGCTTTTTACTCGCGGCGACGAGGCGAGATATATACAGGCGCTGTCCTCTCGTTACCCAAAGGAATGCGGTACACATTCCGTAAGTGTTTTACGGGACTCGAGCCAGAGAGAGAGAGAGATCCTTTTCTTCGCCTCCGAGCGACGATTGCGGGAGACTTTTTTGGCGGGGAGGAAGAGCGAAGGATACGCGGTTCTCTCGGCCCTCGTTCCAATCCGTGCAGGGACTTTTCCAGCGAGGAGCGAAGGAGAAAAACGCGGAAAAAGAGGAGCAGAACTCCATGCTCGCCATATAATATATATATATATATACATATAAACGACTCGATCCGGAAAAGGTCGCTCTCTCTCCCTCGGTGCTCTTTGACTGGCCGCTGGCGCGAATCGCCCGGAACGCGCTGTAAAAGGCCGCGATTTGTCCCGGCCCTCCGCCGACTTTGTCGATTATCTCTCGCGCCCGAGAGCCGCGGCTGAGAAAAACACGAGCTTTCCTCTCTCTTCGCTTCCCATTGTTTGTCTCCTCCGCGAGATAAGACGAGGTCTGACGCAGCGGCAGCGCGCCTCGTGATTCACGCCTGCCGAGCGTGAAGAAAAAGGGTCGCCGGGTATTAATTAACCCGGGGCCGGCGATATCCGGAAGAAAGCGACTTGTAATTATTCGGGAAAAGAAAAAAAAAAGGAAGCGGAGGCTCTCCCGGCTTAATTCTATCAGGAGAGCGACGAGCCGAGCCTGATTTGGCTAACGAAGCAGAGTTCTTAAATTAGCTGCCGCGCGGAATTTCATTTCGGCAGCTATGCTCCTCATCTCCCTTCTATTTTCATTAGGCGCTCCGCTGGATAATTAGCATCTGCAGTACGGGTACATATTTGCTTTAATTATGGCGGCCGATCGCAGTGCTGCAGCGGCAGCGGCAGAGCAGGCCTCTTTGATTTTTCCGCGATGATTTCGAGGCGGCCCTTTTTTTCTCTCTCTCTCTACTCCTACCTACCTTCTTCGAGCTCTCCTCGGAGCTAACAAAACGAGCGGAGCCTCTCGAGCGAACGTCTTTACTTTCTTCCGCGGAAATACCACTCCGAATAATTGAGGGGGCTAATGGATAGCCGCTGCTGCTGCTGCTGCTGCTATGTTTGCACACTTTTAAAACATGCCCGCCGTGGACGAACCTCCTGCAGAAGGAGAGAGAGAGATTTTTCCCTTCGCTCCTTTTTCGCTCAAGGTACTGGCTGCTTCTTCTTCTTCTTCGGACGACGCTGTCAAACAGTTTACAGAGAGAAGAAGAGAGAGAGAGAGAGAGGAGGATCCGACAGTCGTTAATACACTGTGTAATGTGGAATGGGGAGAAAAAGGAAGGAACTTCTTGATGTATTCTATTATGCATAAGATTAAACGTCGAGAGAATGTCAAGCAATTTTTAAACTTCATCTTTGGCGCTACGTTTTTTGCGAGGTCTCGAGGAGGAGCCGGGAATATCGGAGCCTGGAAACGGAAAGAGCCGCCGAGTGCAGAATTATGTTCCTTGCTTTGAATTACATAATGCACCTTAATTTTATGCAAAGCCTCGGCAAAGTGTATTAATAAAAAGCGCGCTATATTCGTTATGTACAATATCGCAAAAAAAAACTTTATTTGCCTCGTGTATTTATTAATACTAATTATGTTTTCTCTCATCCGCCTCTAGTCGTTTCTGAAAATTATTTAGCATTTCCGCCAAACGTAAGCGGCAAACAAATAATTCATTCATTCAAATTAATATTCCCAACAAAGACATTTTTCGCCTCCATTTGGGTAGAAATAATGTAGCTTCTTTCTTCATTTCTTCGCATCTGCTTGAGATAAGCCAGTTCTTACAATTCCTCCTCGCTATACATTTAAGTCAATCGATATAAAACTACATTAATTACAAGACATCACTTCTGCTTAACAGTTTGCAAATCTCTCAAAGCTTCGCACTCCAATAAACCTGAATCGTTCGCTCGAGAACATGACTCACCGGCCAGAATTTCCAGCCGTGTTTTTTTCACCCGAAAGCGAAATCACTCATTTCTCCATAATTTCCCGCCAGGGGGTTTTCGTCCCGAGAACGACAAGCCTCTGATATATTTTCGGAGAAAGGCGCGCTCGCAGGAAGGAGCTCTCTCTCTCTCTCGGCGTGCCAATTGTTCTACTCAGCGGTGGTGTAAAACTCCTCACGGCGTTCGTCACGGCGCGCGAGTCATAAAGCGGGCTTTTCATCCTGCGCCGCGTCGCGCGGAGGCTCTAATCTTATCTCTCCCTCGCGCCTCTCTTATCGGTGAAACGTATTTATGGGCCGGGATGATATACCCGCGGCGAGAGAGCGGAAAAATAAAAAAAAAAAAAGAAGAAGAGAATTCGAACGAGAGATAATAATATAAACCGGCGATCGTCCTGGGCTCGCTCGCGGCGACGAGAGGCTCCGAGGTTTTCGCGCGGGATTACCGGGGGGTGGGGAAGGGGATATAATAAAATGTTACCGAGTGTTTGGATTAGCGGGATGTGCGCCGAAAATGTACAAGGGGGGAAGTTCGGTAGTTCGGGTTTGTCGGAAAGCAATTTATAATTATGAAACGGAGATAGAGCTGTTTGAGTTGCGTCTGCTCGCGTGAAGTTTATAAAGATAAAAGAGCTTCGTTGGGAAATTCAATTAGATTGTTTGAGTGCGCAGTAAATTCTGTAACTCGAGATTTTTTTTTTCATACGCTCTTTCGCAAAATATCATTTAAATTTATTAAGCTTCGTTGTATACTTAGTTTGCGCAATACAAGTCTCGAGCAAGAAGTCCAGATATTCTGGGAATCCATTCCGTATAATTTTCGAAGCCAAATAAAAAAAAATATATATATAGTTTTACTTAATATTTCAAGAGGAGCTAGAAACTCTCCCGTCGCCGAGTTTCTCCTTAAACAGCGAGAAAAGCATCGCGTTCTCTTAACGTCTTGTTCCCCGGATTTTTCGACGTCTCATTTAAATACATCTCCGCTCGGCTCCGAATCGAGTTCGCCTCCATGATGTTTCGGGCCCGCGCGTGCAGGTATTTCGCAGTACTGCGTGTGCGACTTATCGGCACTTACATTACGCTTATTGACACAGTCGCTCGGCAACGCCTCCTCTCTCGGTCTCTCTTAAAAAAGAAGAAAAAAAAGACGAAAGAAAAAGAAAAAAAAAATGCTCGCGTTTTGTATCGTCGCTTCTTCGCTCCCGACTGATATTCCAGTCACGTAACTCCGTCGCTCTCTCTCTCTCTGTTTGGACAAGTGCGCGGAGAGCGAAGACGTTCGGCGCGCTCTCTCGCCTAATTATCTGCCGCTCGCGCGTGCAGGTATATACGTATATGTACGCCTAGACCTTAATTAGAGCCTCCTTCTTTTCCGCGCGCGCGGGAATATCAATTTTAGCGAGCGGCGCGCCGGCATCCTGCGTATATACCATATTGGCTTATGTAAATTAGCCCAGATTAATCGATCCGCCTGGTAGTCCGCTTGCTTTATCGACTGGAATTTGCCTCTGTGTACGGGACTGTACATACATAACCGGGGCTAATATTCCCCGGCATTAGAGGCTTCTTTCCAGAGGGGCATCGGCCAATTCCCGAACAATAATCGCCGCGAAATTCATTATCTGTGTGCTTAATAAATTTAGCCGCGCGCGCTGGCCCTGTTTGGCGAGTAGCCGCCGCCGCCGCCGCTGCGAGAGGCGCATCGCATCGGCCGAGTGAGATAGAGCGAAACGCGGCCTGCTTTTTTACATTCTGTTTGCCCGGCAAATAGCCCTGCTTTTTTAATATAAATTAGCCCGAAAATATTTGGCCTGCGATTAAGCGCCCTCTCTCGCGCACACATACCCGAGCAAGAGAGAGAGAGGGAGAGAGAGGAGTGATTCAAGAATCAAACAGCGCAAAGTCAACCGTGAGGTATACTCGGTACATATTGTAGGGAGTGTACACAGGCTTCCTTCGCCAAGATTATTCGACTGCGCTGCGCTCTCGTAATGGTAGACGTGTCGAGCGCGCGGAGACAATGAAGACGTAAAAAGCGGCCCGTTTAGCCGCGGGCAAATATTTATTTGTTTGGTATTAATCCGGGCCATTAGCATCCGCGCGCGCGGGCCGACCCTCCCGCTTTTCGCATTTGCATCGCGGCCTTAGAGGCGACGCGATCGCCGCCGCGCGATTGTTTGTGCCGTCGGCCGATAAAAGGTACTCGACCCCCGTCGTCGGTAGCCGCGTGTACAATAAAAATTGGATAAAAACTGTTACGCGACGCGGACTCGATGATTTTACGACGATCGCGCTGACGATAAAACAATTGCGAGATATATAATGACGATTGCGCGCGCGAGGCGATCTATAATTAGTCGTCGATCGGGGGAATCGAGTTTTTTCGAGGTGCCCTTAAACCTGACCGAGAGCCGGACTTAAAAACTCTTCTTATCTCCGAATCGTCTTATCCGGCGTCTATACCAATTCTGATAAATCCGACAGATAGCACTGCTTTCGGAAATGGTATAATGGTTATAAAATCGAAATGGTCTATCGCAACTTTAATACCGTCGGCCTTCAAATGGTTAGTCACTTTGCGCGGAAAACAGCTTTGCAATAAGAAGAAGAAGAGGAAGAAGCGGCGCGGGGGTTCATTTTTCTCTCTGTGTACACAATAATAAAGAGGAAAGCAGGGAGTTTATTAAAGTTTTTCTTGATAAAATTTGCCTCGCCTCCTTCGGCTCTCGGGGCCTAAACTCATTCTCCCTCGTCCTCCGGCGCTAAAAATCAGCGCCTTATTTGCTTACGATCGGAAAATATTTCGCCGAGAGCAGCAGCAGCAGCAGCAGCAGGTTATAGGCTGCAGAAATCAAGCCGAGAGAGAGCTTCATTCGAAATCCATCGAAACAGTATATTTCCGTTCCGCGCCGTTAGACTCGATTCCATTCTTCCGTAAACTCAGTCCCACTCGTTGTAGTCGGGGCCGGCAATAGCAGAGAGAGAACGTAGAGAGAGAGAAGAGGAGAGCGCGCTCCTTCATAAAACAGGCGTCTCGATGTTTACCCGAGAAAACGGGATTTACCTACACAGAGCGTTCGTGCGCCTCGAGTTCAGTCTAAATTCAACTTGCAGCCCTCCCCCGAGGGAATAACAAGCGGGGCGATTCGCGCGAGAATTTCCGGGCTGCAGGCTTTTTTCCCTTTTTCCTTGCGCTGGAAAACTCCGGCTTCTTCTTCCCTCTCTTGCTCTCTCTCTCTCTCGTGGAAAACAGCAGCAGTTGTATATAACGGAGCGCATTCTTTATTTTTGCGCGCGCTCATTTCCCGCGGCCGGAGCGCGCTGGAAATTTCGATTATTATACGAGCAGGCTGCGGAGAGAAGAGGAAGGAGGGGGGACGAGAGCGACGAGGGAGGAAAGAGAGTAAAGAAACGGGAAGGGACGGACAACTCTTCTATTTGCGTAGATCCAAGATCGTACAAGTGGCAAAGCCTTTGTCGGACTCTGCCGACTTTGTGGGTGGCGAGCGAACGAGAGAGAGAGGAGGGGGCAGGGGGACGAGCTTTCTACCCTCCTTTACAAAATTCACTCCTCGATTTCTCGTCTTTTTTAACCGGAGATCGACAAAAGCGCCGGTAATGCAGCCCCTTCCTTCCTTCCTCCTTTCCCTGCTGGCCCCCTTGCTATGCGCGCGTATTCGTTAATGGATTGTTCTTCAAACTCCACCGCGAACAAAGTGCTGATATTCTTACACCACGGTTTTACCGCAAATTCCGGAATTGTGCACTTTGATTTTTTTCTTTTGAGTTCGTCGCGTCTCGTCGGGTGCAAAATTTGACGAGAAAATTAGACCGAGCGGAAAATGTTTCAGCTTTGTTTGGGGTAAACAAGCGGTTGGCTATTATACACAACTGACTTTTGAAAAACTCATTGTTTTGAAAGGCAGAGTTAACTTTTTAGCTCGGAATCCGCCCAGCGTCTTAAGTGCAGTATAGACTTTCGATCCTCGAAGAAGGAAAAAAAATGGCCGTTTCCACGGAGCAAAAGTCAAAAGGTGTGTCGGTGTCCCGGGTAACTCGATACGTGAACCAGCTCTCTCTCGGGTCTGACTCGGTACTTTTCCCAGGGCAAGAAAGTCGAGTCAAAGCTCGGCTCTTTCTCTCTCTATCTCGAAAAAAAAAACAAAAGAGAGAAGCAGCGTCTCCTTTTAGCGGTCTATTTAAACTTATTTCTTTTTCGGCGCTCGAAAATTTTGGAAAAGTGCCGGCGCTGTTTGCCGAGCCGCGGCGCAAACAAAGGATCGTGCCCGGTTTCTACTTTGCGCCAAAGGTTTTACCTGCCGCAGCGCGCGCGCACGAAGAGAGAGAGAGAGGAGCCGGACGGTCTTACGTGTGTATATATACCTGATGATGGGAAGTATGGCGAGAGAGAGAGAGAGAGAGGAGCGGCGGAAGGCTCAAAAGGCCGCGGCTCCTCTCGGCGCAAGCGCGGAAATTTCATTGAAAGCGGCTCATGATGCATTAATTTTGTGTGAGCTTCGCTCCGGAGCTCCGGGAAATTACGTATTGAAATTATATTGAGAGCCGACGGGGGAGCGAGGAGAGAGCTACGACGGCAACTCTTTCGGAAAATTTTTCATTCCGCCGCGGCCGAGTTTCGTTATTAATTTAGCGTCCATCAGGTCCGGGGAGACTTTCAATTATCAGAATTGTATTGGCGAGTGGGTATATACGTGTATACGTGACGTCGCCGAGGGAGTGTCGCCTGCATCTCAAATATCAGCGCCCACGCCTCTTCTTCCATTAGTATCTGACTTTAAAAAAAAAAAAAAATATGTGCGCCGCTGATGGCCGACAATTGCTGCGCTGTGCTCTTTGACGAAAATCATTTTTAGAATTTTTGTCCGTATACCGGAAACTACGCAGTTCTCTCGGTCATATTAAAATGGCCAATATTGGAAACGACCAGGGATCTTTTTCATATTTTTCACTTCGCACGCGGCGAGAGCTCGGGTAATAATATATTAAATTTTCTAAAGTTCGCCGAGGTAATTGCAGGCTGCGGACTGGCAAAAATGCATTCTCACGTAACGTATTGATTAGTGAGGAAGGTTTAGCGGCAAGTGCAACGCGCGCGCAACCGTTTATTCTTAGTCTTCGCAGGCCTTGGGATCGACAGTCTGTGAATGTTAAAGTAGCCTCGCTCGCTTCGTACCGCCACATTTTGTTAAAAGCCTTTTACTGTAATTCCCGCGCTAAAGGAAAAAAAGAACTTTTGTCTTTTTTTTTAAATTTCCTGCTAGACGCTTCAAGCGTTTTCGCGCGGGTCTCTAAATTGAAAAATATTCCGTCTCCGTGGAAATAGGATATATATACAGCGACGCGCCGACAGCCTGTCACCCGGTGCGCGGAAAGCGAATATAAATTGTCGCGCGGCTGAAAAACAGTGTATTAAATTTTCAGAGATAACAAAGGTATAAAAATGGCGCAAAAGCAGCAGCAGCAGCTCCGTTCGAAAATTTCCGAAGGCTCTCTCGGGCCGCGTTCTAAAAAAAGCCTCCTCCTTCTCGTCGTCGGCTCTCCCGTGTCGTATTTACGAGGGGTTGAATTTATCGCCGGCTGCACCGCTGATAGCGAACGAGCGAAGGAGAGAGCCGCGTGCAGTGATAGCGGCCTGCGCGGCGCGGAGTAAAAGTTGCCTTCGCACGAGAGAGAGAGAGAGAGAGAGAGAGCCGCGACGGCGATAGCTCGTGTTTGAATAACGATAAAGCCGACTCGTACCTGGCGCCCGACGCCTGGCCCGGCCTTCCCGACCATCCCCCTCCCCCGTTTGCTCGAATATAACGCTCTCCTTCATCGCCGCGGCTCCGTAATCTCTCGCCGCGCTGCCTAGCGCCATTATCAATGCCCCCCTCTTCCCCTTCTGCGCTGCCGCCGCCGTCGCACCGTCGCAGTCGCCGGCTGGAATACGCGCTTGTAAAATTCGAGACTCGATCGTTGCGCGATTTGGGAAGTTTGATACACTGTTGTCGGGCAAAGTATTTTGCGAGGCCGAGTTTTTCATTTCGAAATAAAATTGTTGTATAAAGCGGCGAGCGCACGCGGAAAAGTGAAAAATTCAGCTTTTAACTTTTTCAGGCGGGGGCGTCGAATCGAAAAAAAGCGTTAAATTTCATTGTTCCTGGGTTTCGTCGAGCGGAATTTCGAGCCGTCGAATTTGCAAATATTTGCCCCCGCGCGGAGCACGGCGCTTTTAAAAACACGCAGTTACATAATCGCGCAGATTAAACGCGAGAAAGAGCGAGGAAACCCGCGCGGCCGCGGAACAATAAAAATAAAAGCGTCAATGCACGACGAACCCTTTCCTCGATTCAGCAGCAGTAGCATATCGCCGCCACAAAAAGGCTCGGAAATGACTAGGAAAGAGGCCCCCCCCCCCCCCCCCC
>UCOL01001927.1:0-30618 GCA_900474335.1 Ormyrus nitidulus
AAAGTGCCGCCCCCCCCCCCCCCCCCCCCCGACTACGCGCAGAAACGGCGGATTAAGCGCCGCAACGACGCTAATTCCGAAAGGAAAGCCGGGGAGTTCATCTCCCGGGGGAGGGGAGAGACCGACTGACTCTGGTTCTTTTTTTTTTCGCGCACGGCTGCGCGCCTCTTTGTTGTTACATTGCCACAGGAAGCAGAGAGGCTTCGAGGACGTGACCGGTACTGTATTTATGCCCGCTGGAATGCAAATCGGGCGGATTTCGGCTACTCGCGCTTTTTTATAATTGATCGGAGGCTCGATTCGACGGCATGATTAATAAATGATCATATAACGCCGCGTGAATTCGGTCCGATGAACAAAGGAGCGCAAGCCGCGGGACCGCTGTAATTCATCACAAACGGGTTTTCCATTTTCCGTAATTCAATTTTCGCCATTGTGCTCGGAAAAGCCGATCTTGATGAGAATTAATGTGCTCCCCCCTTTACTCCTGCTTTTGTGGGACGCACCGAGAGAGCGTAAGCAGGAGGCGGAACTACCGCAGCGGTACGCAAAATAAGAAAGAAGAGAGAGAGAGATATCGATTTGTTGAACAAACAAAGGTCAGCTGCTGCTGCTTCTTCTTCCCTTTCCTTCCTCCGCGCAACTCTCTCTCTCTCTCTCGCCGAGGAAGCGGAATTCTGTATATCTTGGATGAATGCATTGTACGCGCAAGCTTCCTTTCGCGTTTGAAATTATCGTTGCGTAATATAAGCTGCGCGCAATTAGCGGCTTTCTTTGTACCTCGCCCGGGCACCTGTGCGCATTTTTTAACGCCCCGCGGGCAATTACGGCTAATTAAGCCGATCAAACTTGCGACTTAATCGGGGAGACCTTTCGGCTGATGGAATTTCGAGAGCTTGTTAGCTTTTCTGCTTTGCCTGGGTATAGACGAGTTTGCCGGGTTACGTAAAGTCTGCCTTCGCGTCGCTTTGAGTACGAAAACATTTTTTAAAAGCAGCGGTGTTCAATTATATCCTTTCGTGGGATTTGGGTTATGACTTTTTGACATCTGACGTTTCCTTATTTATTTGCCGGAAGCTGGGTATAAATCTTTTTTGTACACGCCGACCGAAAGTAAAACGCGTTTAATTAAAGCATTTATGCAGGAAATTAAATTCGTTCATGGAAATGCGCGTTTGCAGGTTGATCTTTCGAAATAAATTATTATTGAGCTTTGGGAGGTGCAAAAAAATTAATCGAGTCAAATAATTGCTTGCGGTAATTAGATTCGAAATTCGGCCTGAGTTGCTTTTAATATCGCGTAAATAAATAAATTTGATGAATAAAGTAAAGCTGAAGTTTATCCGCAGTTGCACTTTACTCAAATAATATCGAAGGAATACATATATATCTACGTTAATTTTCAATTGAAATTTATGCTAATAAGGTGCCCGGAACATTTTAGAATTCACTCAACTCTCGCCGTAAATTAATTAGCCAGCGAATGTTCACCTTCAATATTATCTTTCTACTTTTATTAACGGTTAAAACAAAAACTAGATTAAACTCCACCCAAATCACGAAACGCTCCTCTCAGCGGAGGTAGGAGACAAAAAAAAAAAAGAAAAAATCTCAAACTCCAAATGCACTTTCCCTGTTGGGGTTCCCGCAAACAAAATCCATCGGCAACTTGCAAATTGCCGGGAGACACACTGCGCGGCGCGGGAGAGAGAGACAAAGAGGGGGGGCATCGAATTAAAACAAAACATAACCTCTCATCGGCGGAGCGGAAATAAAGCCCGTCGAAATTCGTGCTCTCTCTCTCTCTCTCTCTCTCTCCCTCTCAATCCAAACAAAAGTCACTTCCTCCCGGTAAAGCCGCTATATCCTCTCCTGCTCGCTGCTCATTTCAGCGGCTCTCCCTATCCAAGAACCAACAGCCCCGGGCTTCTGCGGTCTTCGGCCAGGCGAACTTTCGACCGGTGTATACATATATACATGTATATGTACGGAGGACCATGGCTGTAGGGTAAATTGCGCGGACCCTCGGCGACCCCCACGCCGGTATAATCGTGCGTATACACGACACAACGGGCTTCGGTTCATCCGCTGATTAAGTCGCGACTGCCGACGTCGGTGCCTCGGTATATATACGGGGGGGGGGGATGCGTGACACGAGGAGGGCCAATTGACCCTGGATTAATGAGGGCGTTTAGGCTACTGCCTTTTCTGCTGGATTCGGACTTTTATCGCCGGGGAGAAAGATCGACGAGGTCGCCGGCGATTTTCATTTGGAAGAGGGAATTTTAATCGCGGGGAGGAAATTTCGTTATACTCGGGCTTGATTAATCCTTCGAGCTTGGAATGAATATTTCAGTGTACTCTCGCCGCACATCGAAGTGTGGCAAGTGGATCTCAACGGAGAAGTTTGCTCTCCCTCCGAGCAAAGTTTCCCTTCGAAAAATGAGTTTCTGGCTCGTATACTATAAAACGTCGTCGTTTGATCGAAACGAACTCTTCTTCCATTATCGGATAGGCGAGAGAGAGTAATTCAGGTCGCGGATCGTTTCCTTATCATCCCGTGAAGAAAAACACAGTCGACTCGGAACGGCGCGAATCAGTCACGGTCGGCAGCACAGCCGATCTCCCGCATCTCAATTAAACTTTCATCGACAAACAATAAACGCATTATCGCATTACGAGGTTGCACGGCGTATCTGAGATGATCCTCGTGACGTGCCTAGGACGAAAAACACATCCGCAGCCACTAATTATCCAAGAGCCGCGCACACAATGCCTCGCTCTCTCTCTCTCCCTCTTTCTCGCGTAACCCAGCGGCTAGAAATCCATTCACCCCTTTATCAATACCCGCGGGCAGGCTGAAATTCAAAGGATCCCAGCAACCCCAGCGGCACGCGGCGATGAAAAGACGGACATAACGCGATATAGATAGAGAGAGGGAGAGTTGCGCAATATAGGCTTACGCGTCCGCGCGCGCAGCGGAGGCATTATGTAAATCAATTTATATCGCGATTTGATTAATTGCCGGGGAGCCGCCGACGGGTTATATAGTCCGGCGGATGTGCCGGGGATTTCGAAATCCGGAGCGGGATCTTCGTCGGCCGACTCGGTCGCGCGCGCCGCGGAAAATCAGCGTAATCGGCGGCGGAGAGATTGCATTGGCAATCGCGATTTATGGCCGCGGGAGACGATGAATGGCTGGTGTATACCACCGATGCGCGGCGTTGCGCGCCGTGTGAAAGTCCGAGTGCGCGGCCAAGCCGAAGAATGCACTCTGTGTTCTTCGATTTTCGTCGTTGCGCGCCGAGCGAGCTTTGGGAAGAGATGCTGGCCGAGAGATTGCTTTCGGGCGCGAGGTGGTTTAGTCCCTCAAGGTGTTGTTCGGTAATAACCAACCGTTTTGGAGCCGCGTTATTAAATGCAGAAAAATGAACGATAATTCAATTATTGAAGGATTTATTATTTCACTTTTAACGACCGAAAAAAACAGTGAGCAAACTTTTAACGAAACCATAATCAACTGGGCCATCGAACGAACCGTAATTTCGATAAAGCTCGCCAGTATGTATCCTTACGAAACTATTTTTTCATCGGCGAATCGAGGGCACGAGCGTCATGCGCATCGTAGTAGGAAGCTTCCAATTCAAGCATTATTTGTCACTGTCAAGTACACTCGCTCGGGGTACGAGCGCGCTTACACGAAAAAATATTCGTCGCCGTATATAAAACCTTTGCATTCATCCATTTTTTTCGAAAATGGAGAATAATGGAAAAAAACGAAAACACGTCGAAAAATCACTTCTATTTTTAGAAAAAAGCGCGCGATTGAACGCTCGGCGCGGGAAACTGGAGCAGCTCCCTTTCATCCTCCTCCGCGCGAGAGAGGCGATCAAACTGGAGCGGATTAATGGAAGATTCATGCAAAATTGAAAAGTTGCAACAACTCGCACGAGTTAAGCCGCGCCAACCTGCACCGAGAGCAGCCTCGGCCGCGTCCAACTTTCAGCGTCGCTTAACAGCCCCGCGCACACTTCTCGATGCAAATTGTTATTTTTCCGGTGGCGCGTCCAACGGCTGTTAAGCTGCCGAAGAGACTCGTCCCCCCCGCCTGCTTCCCTCCGTCATCTCGACAATTAAGAAGTTACCCCGACAAAAGGCGCGGGGAAAACTACGTCGGACGCGGAAGTTCTGTAATTCCATTAGGAATTCTCGGCACCTCGTTACTGGCCCGCGCGAGCGCGAGAGCTTTCGGAGCTTTCCGTATAGACTCTGGCACGCGAGAGCCGCCGCGGAGCTCGCGGCATGCGAGGGAGTTTCTTCCATTAATTACCGGCAAAATCCAAAACTGCACTTATTCAGCAGCTCGGCGGCGCCAAGTTTTCGAATAAACGCGCGGGAGGAGAGAGAGAGAGAGAGAGAGAGAGTCGTCCCGTAAATCTCGGCGAGTAAACCGCGACGTTAATTACGCAACGGAGGCAAAGGACGATAAACACGAGCCGAGAGAGAGGCTCTTATCTTTTATTTATTAATAAGCGGCCTGCTGCTGCGTTAGCAGCCGGATGGGGCTTCTGTTCTTCAGCTATCTGCTGCTGCCCTCCTCGGCTGGCGGTTCGAGTTTAAGTCGGCTTTTCTGCTTTTCTTTCATAGGAGACGGTGGGTTGCGTAAATTTAGAAAATCGATGAATTGCCCCGGTTTTAAGTGAAAGCGAGTGGTGTTCTTGTCTTATTGAATTTTTCCAAGATGTTGAGGGGGACAAAAATGCGAGGTTTGCCTCGAGAATTGGAGCAGTTTTGCTTCGTTTTGTCCAGTGATTTAACGGACTTTGAATAGGGAAGTTCATTTCAGCATGGCATGTACTTGTGTTGTATAGTAATGTTGAGATAAGCTTAAGTATAACAAAAGCTGGTAAATAATAAGCAAAATTTGTGCATTTATCTAAAAGTGCACTTGACAATAGCAAAAAATCACTTCGCTATGCAATTATCGATATCGGAATAAAAAGAAAAGAACGCAATCTTATCAAATTCTAAAGTACACAGCGAGATTATTATAAATTTTTCTTGGGCCCATCGCGCGCGACACTATATAATTCCCGGCGAGTAACACAATGCGAAAAGCGCGCGCGTCCATTAAAAGCAGCTCGAAGATTCCAGAGGCAGAGCCCCTGCGCGTCTCATTGCTCGGAACGCTATTTCGCTAGATTTTCCTTCCTGCGACAAGATATCGCGCGCGGACGAGCTCTCCGACAGGATTCAAAATCCCATAAAAGTGAAATTCTCCCGGCGTACGTAATCCAGCCCCTCTCTCGCGGCTGCAACACTCTTGATTTCAGCCGCCACCGCCGTGTACCGCAGAGCCCCCCTCCTGCGCCCCTCCCCTCGTATGGGGAAATTGCTCGGCGCGCGCGTGGGACGAGAGGCGCCACATGCGCGGGAGAATCGATTCCCCGAGAGAGCCCCGAGGAGAGAAAAGACAAGAGGGACCACCGGCTGCTGCTGCTGCTGCTGCTGCTGCTGCGCCGTCTGAACTGCGGACGGGAGGGAGGGAGACCGTGCCGAATAAGGACGATCATGTTTGCCAAAGAGCGACGGGGGAGAGGCTTTTCTTTCGGACGCTTTCAGAGGGTCCATAGCTTTGATGCGCTGCTACTTCCTGACGCGGCTGTTGAGGCTTTTTCGGGACGTTTTGTTTTGGCTGGTTTTTGATCAAGTGGCCAGTACTTTGTGGGTCGGCCGGATGGGCGATAACTTTTGGGAAAGATCGTAGACACTTTCTTTGTCGAGGGAGCCGAGCGTGTATTCGCTCGAAGGAATTATTATTATTGTCCTTTACATTAAATATTTATCTTTAATTTTCCGCGAAAAGCAGTGATTAAAAAAACCTAAATTACCCAACTCAATCCTCTCAGTTTACCAACTCGGCGTTCGCCAACTTTCGCGCTCCCCTCTAATTTTTCACCCAAAATTAGCCTCCCCGTCTCGTCCGGAAAGTATCACCGCTCCGAGCATTTATCGGCGTCGAAAGCCCCTGCAAACTTTCCCGCAACGAGCGTCTATAACTCTCCTCTCGTTTCACAATTTCCCCGCGAATATAATGTGCCGCGAACGCCTCGTTTTCCAGCGGCGACGGCGACGCGTCAAAAAGGCCTGTCTCTAACTGTGCAGTGCTCTCGGTGTGTGAGAACGGCGGAAACAAAGAGGCGGACGACGGTAACGGTGTCGATGTGTCGTCGCGCATCGGGCGGACCGTTAACCGGAGTCTGATGCCGCCGCCGCTCTGCGCGTCTTCGCGTTTAACAGAGATGACTTCGCGCGAATGCAGGGGGGGGCCTTTGTTCGGAGTCTCCGATGGCCTGGAGCTCGTAAAACCGTTGCGCGAGAGATTCGAGATGCCGATAGGCGGGGAGTTCTTGTCGATTAATGATTTTCGCCGGGCTGCGATAAGGCTCTGCTTGTTAGCGCGCTGGGAATTGCCGGCTTTTTCTTGCCGCCGAGGAGTTTGGAGGTTAATTATAGATGGCTGTTTAATTTTTCGTGTCTCGTACGGAGCGAAATGTCTCGATCGATATCGTAGGAGTACATTTTTAAGAATACGTTGTATAGCCTTATTTTGCAAGCCGATCGATGTTGGTTAGTTCCTAAATCTCTTTCGTTTATTTTATCAAAGCTTTTCGATCAAAATAACATCTCTTAACAAAAACTCCGCTAACAAAATTGTTTTCCCCGAAAAGGTTAACCTAATTCGCTTACGTAAAATATATAATCGTACACCAATTTGATACTTTTATAAACAGAAGAATTCAGTTATATAAAAACACAACTTAAAAGTCGGCGGATCACAACTGAAGCCCAGCGATAAAGAAACTTTCCGCGTCGAGCGCAACATTTTCGTCTGAAAATTTTCAGACAAAACAGCCCTCGCGAGCGTTAAAAATATCGCTGCAAATGCATTTCTATTGCATTTTTCATAAAGCGCGCAGTTTTCTGAAAAAAAAAGAAAAAAACAATGAAGCCCGGAAAAATAAAACCCCTCATTGTTTCGTCTCCGCGGTAGCGCGTTTTACGTTATAACAATTATACGCACGTCGTCAAAACAAAAGCATTCTAAATTAATTTTAACTCGCAAAACTTGCCTTTACTATACTCGTAAATATTTTACTGACCGCCGTTAAAACGTTAATGCATCGTAAAAACGCACTCCAATTCGTGCCCGGCGGGGCTTCTTCTACTTCTTCGATCCTAGTTTTTTGTAAGGAAACGTTGAAAAATACATCATAGAGAGCGAGGAAAGAAGCCCGACCGAATCGGGAAAATATTTCGTGCATCTGGGCGAGAGAGGCTCCAGTTTCCTGCAGATCGAAGGTATCTGCATTTTATTACGATCCCGGTTTGCTTTCGTTTTCTGAAAAGCCCCTCGGAATCGCAAAAATTCCGTTCTACTCTCTCGGCCTTTTACAACGGCGAGCCGAAATAGTCGGACAATAATTTTATGACGCAACCAGCTCCTTGCAGATTTTTCAATTTTACGCGCGGCCGTAAAAGCGAGGCTCTTTTTCGCATTTTTCGTGTTTTCGATTCAGGCATTTTCTTCGCTTGTCTCGAAGGCTGACTTATGATTTCGTTGCGGAGCTTCGAGGATTCACTTTTCTAAGGTTGCGCAATGTGCTTATGTAAAATATTTCTTAAATCACAATAGAGCCATTTATTTTCTATTACATCTTCGAGTCAATAAAAGGCTGAACTGAAAGTGATATATCAAAGCTTCGTGATCGGGAGTAAAATTGTTTTTTGTAAAAATTATCAAAAGAGAAATGTAGCATACTGAAAAAATACAGTCAAACAAGATAAATGTACAATGAAAGACCAATACTATTTAATTAATAAAATATTGACATTCATACAATAAAATTGATTTGATTATGTATACATTATCATTTTATGTTTGTATTCTAAATACAAAAAGATTACATAAGCAGACTCAAAAATTAGATTTAATATTAATTTATTTCCCTTCTACTCTTAATAAATAAAATTTCATTATCCGAATACCAAACACAATTCGCCCTTCGAGCAACCATACTTTCCTCGCGCAGACGAACTGAAAAAAAACTCTTCTCCAATAATTGTTCATTTTCAAATCCCCCGATTGACACATCACGAGCATTACATCCACCATTCGCATTCTCATTTTTCAGCAGCGCATAACCGCGCGCGTCAAGTAAAAGCGAACGCGATTTGAAATTTACGGGCTTGCGAAAAAGCTCGCTCGCGATCGACGCGGCCTACTTGCTCCCTCACCATGAAAAAAGGAAAAGTTGTAAAAACGGGGACGGCGCGAATCCCCTCCCACCTCCCCCCATTAATTGCGTCGGGGAGAGAGAGAGAGAGAGACTTCGCTGCGCGCATCGACAGCTCGTCAATGCGGAGAGCGGGAATATCGGACTCTCTCTCTCTCTCTCTCGTGGCCGGTTATTATTAGAGACGCTTTTAGCCCCCGGAGATCCAGTTTCCCCTCCCGTTTTCTCTCTGTCCCTCTTGACTTTTCCGGGGAGCTTCTGATGTGTGCGAGCGCGCGCGTGGGTGTGCTGCTCCTTTTCACGAGGATTTTCCGGCATCGAGCGTCTCCTTTGAGTCCGAGAGAGGAGACTCTCGCGAGCTGGTATAATTTATTCCGAGCCGCGAGTAATCAGGTATTTTAGTGGCTCTCGGCGGAACGTGTATTTTGGCGCTGTAAATTGCCCGGGACGCGGTTTTAAAATGCTTATTTTTTGAAACGTTATGTATTGCTGCTCTGGAAAGTTTTTGGAGGTATTGATTATGTACGGGGATCGTTGCCGGATTGTTATTTACCGTTTCGCGCTTTCACTTATACGACTTGGGCAACTTCGCCGCGGAAAAGCGGCTCGAAAACTGGAAAGGCAGAAAGTGACATTTGAATTTTAGTTTCCAAGTGGAATACACGCCGAAGTTCCGTTTAAGCAAACTTATTTAAAATGCAGAAAATAGCTGCTTTCAAAGGTGCGGGGGATGTTTTCATTTTAAAATTCCCAGCGAGTCGGACGAAAGTTACGGGTCATCGAGACGGGGTAGAAACTTTTTCCCCGATTTATGAATATCTCATAAAAGTTGGAAAATACGTTTTCCATTTCATCCGCGGAACGTATCCCGGCCAAGTTTTCCTCACTTCGTATAAGAAGAGAAGTCGAACCCTAGCCGGCGGTTTCTAATTTTCAATAAACTCTTCGACAAGGCACTTCTCCTCCCCGATTGAAAGCAGTTTCAAAGAAAAAAAATCCGGATCAACACAATTTTTCAACGTCGCATAGTTACCTGCCCCCGAAAAAAAGAACCCGGAATCGCTCGCGTCCTTCTATTTCGAGCGTCGCCTCGTTCGAAAAGAACGCGACGCCCCTGCCGTTATGACAAACGGCGCCGATCCCTCAACGTCTCTCTCGCCGTATACATTTTTCATCCTCCAACCGTCTTTCTCCTCGCCCGCACCTCCCTCTCGTCTCCGATTGCGTCCCGCGGCCCCGCGTCGATTTCGAATTCTGCGGGTGGATTCTCGTTCGCGCTTAGCGCGCCGGCACATGCGAAACGTTTATTGCGCGCGGGGGAGAGAGACTGTTCTTTATGCTTATTGGGAAAATATGTATTAGGAGCCGGGTGGTTTTTTTGCATTCCGATGGCGAGCGGCCCGGAAGAATGGCGCTGGAAGTGGAGAGCTGTAGGGATTAGGGGTTACGTGGAGTTCCTTTATGGAATGCGGAGGCTGCTCAAGGGGGTTTATTGTTTTTGCTTCGGGAATGTTTTATTCGAGAAATGATTCTTGAATCTTTTTCCGACGTTGATCTCAGATTTCAATTTTAATTTAAGTTGATATGCTTAGAGATTTATTCTTCCGCTATCGCGCATCGACTTTACTTTGTTAAAAATAGTTTTCTGCAATTATGAAATATCGCTTGAAAAGATAAAAGGGCAAAGATCGTCAGGAAAATTGCAAAGATCAATCCTTTTCACACATCTCAGAACCTAAAAATTTTCCGCTCTCCAATAAAACTGCAATGCCTCGCGTCGAAATAAAAATACGTCGTCACTTTAACGGCGATCGGGCCCGAAGAAAAATTTAGCGTCCAGTATAGAGACGGAACAGCTCGAGGAACGCGGCCCCTTAACTGCAAATCGAAAAGGAAGGCGCCATTCTTCCGAGCCTTCCTCAATAAACGCTCTCGCACGTGGCTTTCTAAGGGAGCTCATTTCCTTAATGCGCGAAGGGCAGGTTTTTTATTCGTTCGGGATATCGGGCGAACTGTCTTTGTGCATCGGCTCGATTATCGGGAGTGCCGGGATTAGGAGCGCGCCGGAATGAAAATGCGGATGGGAAGCTCGCGCCGCGTGGGTGTTTCGGCTGCGAGTTTCGGCTTGGATTAGGAGGAAAGGTGCGGTTGAGATGCTCCTGGCCGTATACTTATAAATATGGAGATGGTTACTACAGGCGTGGATGCGTTCGAATAGTCATTCTTTATTTACTTCGGGCAAAATAGAAAATTGAACTGGCGTTTTCCGTGTTAAAGGTGCAGCATTTCAACAATGTACGAGAGTGGCTTTCAAGGATAGCGTTCTCTCTTAAACATTATCGATCAGAAGATTTGAATGCTGCTTTGATTTCTGAAGGAAAAAAGCTAGCATTCTCAGCACCAAAAATCCCGCAAACAGTTTCACTTACCCGGCATCCTATATATAAGCGCCCCGACAAAAAGGTTCCCCGAACAATCGGCTAATTGTAAGAAAATCGAAGTCCCACGTGAACCATATCCACGCAGGTCCAAACAATAGGTCGGCCAGCCAACCAGTTCCATTGTCCTCCTCCCGTGGCAACCCTCCTCGCTGCTGCTCCTTCTTCCTCTCGACTTTCTCTCTCTCTCCCGAGTCGAGGCAGGAATTTCGCGTCGGTCGCAATTGACGAAAAGGAAAAAAAAAGGCGCCTCGGCGCTCGCTGGTAATAATAATAACGACGCGAGAGAGCGGATATCACGTGAGCGGAGGGCGATGAGAGAGGAGCCGCACGTGCGCCAAATGCGTACGACTTCCTTGATGCAGGCTGCCGACGCTCGCTCTCGAGTGTCTCTCCGCCGAGGAGGGAGGAAGGCCAAGGCGGCGCCGAGGCGAGGGGCTGTTGAGAATATTTTCGGGGATTTCGAGGCTATACGCTTGCTGGCTTCTCGCCGGGTAAATTGTTGTTCGCTCGCGCTTTTTCGGCACGGATACTTCTCGAATAAACTGCGAGTTAAAGGCGCTTTTTGGGATTGGTAAAAGCTGAGTTTATAATAAAAAAAATTAAATTGTAAACGTCAGTTGCAAAAAAGTATATATAATATATAAAATAATAGAGTTTGATAAAAATGATTTAAATTTTAATACGTCCTCCGGGTTAACTGGGCAATATTCTTTCCTACATATAAGTGCGGCGGTTCCGGGTGGGCTTTTTGTTTTACGGCCTAGAGGGAATTATTGTAGGTCGAAATTCGACGTTTTACTGCATAGGGTTGTAAATGGGTTTTACGGTGTGGAAAATGCGGTCAATTTCCGACTCGCGTCCTTTTGTTCAATTTCATTGTACTTTCGACCGCATTAAAAGTTATTAGGGCGGTGGCTTTTACGTTTTTGCGGAATCGCCGCGCTCGGAATTGAGATTTAATTCCCCAATCAAGCCCGAACTCCCTATTTAACCTCGGAATTTCGACTGCGAGCGTGTGTAATTCTTATTTTACACGATTGCAGGAGATGGAAAAGCGTATACCTATTTGCAAACTGTCGATATCCTCCGTTGACTAATGAATCGATTCGACCAGAAATAAAATACGTAATTGACTAAAGGAGAGTGAATCGATAAACTGGAGGAGCCTTTAATCAAGGCAATTAAGCTCTTCCTTAAAATACCCGCCGAAACCCGATTGCCACGGCGTAAGAACTAATTAGCATTAGTTCGTTTAATAACTCACCAGTCGAGTAAGAATTGCGAAACGTCAATCTGTCGCACTCCGTTTCGATTTCGCGGCGCGCACCGCGAATACCTGAAATTTCGCCGTCGATTCGCATGCAATTATCCGACTGCCTTACATATTATAATCCCTCGCTTCGGTCATTTGGCTCACATCCTATGTATCAACAAAAACATATCGAGTGCGCCTTTCCCGAGCCGAGGTGAAAATCATGCATAATTTATAAGAACTCGAAGAAATTAAAGCCGGGGAGTCTAGCCGATCGGAATCGCATGTACTTTCCATTTCGAGTAGGTATTATACGAGTACGTACGCAGGAGACTTTCACTCGAGTCGCGGGCAATCAGCATCACTTGAAAGCTCTCGCGCGATACTGGCGGTGGGGGGTATAACCTTTCGCACGACTGCCTGCCGTAAGTGCTGAACAAATAGGCGCTCGATTTTCCTGGATTCGAGGCTTTCCTCCGTCGCCGACGATCGACGGTGGGATCTTGAGCTGTTTAACGCGCTTGCCGTTGGATATATTTGTTTTAACGAAATGAGCGGGGAAATATGTAAGTGATGCGAAAACGAGGAAGGATTTTATCGGATGTTTATTAAGGACAAGCAGGTTTTTTCAACATTTTATACAGTTTAAACGCTTTTCTCTCGAAAACCCGAGAAAACCCGTTTTATTTAACAAAATTAAAGTAAGAAAACATTCGCCGCCACTGGCATTTACACTCGCTTAAGCTTTAAGACCGCCCCGATCGTCAGCTTAATCCATCGCAGCCGAAACTTCCTCTCCCCCCTGCACACTTCATAAAACTTTCCAATCCTTTCCTCTCCGTGCCATTAAACCCTGGCCATTTTTCCGATAGCTCGGAGCCGCGTCGGTCTCCCGGCTTAAAACCGAGAGAGGGAGAGAAAGAGAGAGAGAGAATAATCCCGTCCGCGAAAGAATACGGAATTCCAGAGCCGCCTCGTGGAAATTACCATTAAAGCCAGCAGCCGTCGCTTTAAAGCAAGTTAATAATGCTCGCGAGCCGCCGCTAACGATTTAAAAAATGCGAAGGGGAGAAAGGGAGGAGGAGAAGGACGCCTTGCGGGAATGCGTGCGCGGGGAGCGCGGAGGGGGGGACAGATCGGCCATTGTGAGGAGAGGCTCTTAGACGCCTAATCCGCAGGAGGATGGAAAGTGGACGTCTCTCGGCTGCTTTTGTGCTCCCGTTGGCCATTATTATTGTAATTATGCCTCGTTGCGGATATTAATTCGCTCGTTCGAGGCGCGGTTTCGGGTCTAGGCTCTCTACTGCGCCCTTCTCAAATTTTAATTACCCGTTATTAAGGTATATATCGCATTCGGAACGTGAATGGAAAGTGCGGGTATAAAGAAACAAAAGACTCGAGAGAGACGCTGAAGAATGATTTTTGGTTATATTGATTTTTAAACGCAGTCCTATTTTCTGCCAGGAAAAGAATGAAGTATGTATTTAGCAACAAAACTAAATTCTTAACAAACAGCCAATTGACTCATCAGCAGCCGATGCAACGCAGATGTATCAGAAGCCTCCTCGAATGAATAAGCAGCTAATCGGCGCTGCGAGTCCCGTTGCTCCTCCTTGCAAAAATCCGAAAAATTACAGCTCTCTCTCTCTCTCTCCCCGGCAAAAAAGGCGGCATGAAAAAGCAGAGAGCCGTCCGGGGTACACATTGTACTTACGACATTAGAGGCTCCTCCTTATCTGCTAACTAGCGGTCGCGTTCGGCCGCATAAATAAAAGGCCTCTCTCCTCCCGTCGATTCCCGCATTTAAATTCCCGGGGCGCTGCGCCTAACGAGCGCCATTCCCATCTTAATATTCCGATAAGTCGTCCTTCCAGTTTCTCGCGCGAAACGCCGCGGCCGCCGTACGTATACAATTACTCGCGACTCTCGTCGGGCTTTTTTGCGCCGCCGCCGAGAGAAAGAGCCGCCGCCTTTTTCGCCCGAGAGAGAACGCGAACGAGAGCTGCCTTCGAGAGGATGCGTGCCGATGGGGGGTTCCGGCGAGGTTCCTCGATCGATTTCGGCGGGGCTTGGATTTTTTTAAGGGCTCTCAAGTGCCAAGCTGGGATACATTGTGCCTGCGAATTGTAGTGAGGAATTAGCGCTCGGTTTTGTGAATTCAAGCTGAATAGGATGCATGATTTAATATATTTATGAATCGGTACATATAATATTCACAGTTATGTATTACACAGTATAATAATCATAATATTCAGATTTGAAAATATAAAGATGACTTTTGAAACTCATTGAATAATTATTCAACCATATTTTTCAAACAACTTTCGAACTACTTATTAACGAAAAAGCTAGTATTTATTAATTTTCTAGCTTTATCTCATATATATTTTAAAAAACTTTATCATCCATGAATACTGCGCTATAACAATACGAAACTTTAATTACGGCCATATTCAATGAGGAATATATACTTCGAGGATCAATACTCCCTCTATACCGAAGCCCATCATAGTTTCCCAACACAAAAGAGCAAAAAAGCCCCCGCAGCTCTGTCGCAGATGCGGAGAGCTTAAAAATCGGGGCTCGATATTAACTTTTTTACACTTGTCACTTTAATTGCGAGCGATAAACTTCGTGAGAGCCGACGCACACCTTTTTTACCTCCCTCCCACAGCCGACCCCCGTAAAACCAAAGAGATTCACGCGCTTTTACACCCCCGCAGAGTTCGCTCGTCACGTAACGGAACGGAAATCGCGGGCGAAAGAAATTTTATTAAAAAAGTTCGCGTGTGTGTATATATATACGTGCGTTTTTTTTTTTTTTTTTTTTTTTTTGGCGGGCCGAGAGTTTCTTTCACTCGGCGTTTTCCGGATTGGATTTTGTGGCTCTGGGTCAGCGGTGCGCGGAATACGGACGGCGAGGAATTGCTCCTTTTATAGGTGCGGGGAAATTTTTGGAATTAAATTCGGTTTTAAGTGGCCTTCGGCGGCCGAAAAATTAGCAGCGGAAGCGCAATCGAATGAAATGCTTTGAAAAAATTGAAATTGCCATGGATACAAAGGGTGGTAAAATGATTTTTTTTAATTAGTTTTGCATTTGAATCTATATGGATATATAAAAGTAAAGAATTGTGTCTCTATAAAAATTTTAAATAACGATCAAACCACATTTAAAAATAATTTATATTTAATTAAGATCTTGTCCTGCAAAGAACAACGTGAATCATCAAACTTTTTCTCAATTTTAATGACGATCTCATCTTACAAGCTATCAAGCAGGTCAGGTACAGCACTTTCGATCTCTCATCGCAATCTTCCTTTAACGCTTATAGACCATTATAAAAAAAAGGCTATTCGCAAAATCGGGTTACTATAGTCGCCGAAGTGCGCAGCGGCAAAGTGCCCTGCTTCCTCTAATTATTGCGTTAGTTACGGTTACAGCCCCCCGCTTCTTCCCGCTTAATACGGTCCAGGTAATTTTTTAACAGCGCAAATGCGCTAAGAAAATTGTTTTTCGGCCGGAGCGAAACGTCAAAAGTGTGCGGGCTTTGACAACGCTTAACCGGGGGGAAACGCAATTTCTGATGCTCGCCGAGGATTAGAGCAACCTGCTTTCAAAATTTTGTTGAAATAACACAGTGTCACTCATTGCGAGGATTAAATTAACCCTGTATTCGAGTTTCAAATGTAAGTTGATGGGTGGTTTTAAGTTGCCGAGTTTGTCCGTTTGAAAATAATTCGATTCTCAAAAATTAAAAGTCCTCTCGCAGCTTTTACGAGAACGTTATTTAAAAGAAAGAAATCCTTTTGCCTGGGCGTATATTCTCCTAAAAATAAGGTACCTACTTTCGAAGCTTTTTATTAAACTGCCTTGCGTCACGCGCGACTCGAGAATATCCCTTTAAATAAATAAATATCTTATTTTCCACGCGAAGCAGCGAAAATTCTTATCCTCTTACCAGGTGAATTCCCCACCCGCCGAGCGTACAAAAATCCTATACTCTTATATAAGGATTTCTTTATTCAGATACTACGTAAATTCCTGTAAGGTTTCCTCCCCCGCAAGAGAGGATCCTCCATCCGAAAAATCTCTCCAACTCCAGGAGCCTCGCCTCTAAGAAAATCACACTTCAGCCCGAATAAAACATCACCCCTTTCCTCCCGGCCGGAAAAAAGAAGCTAAACTCCATGATTCACGCGGCGTGGCGCGGAGTGCGGGCGGGGAGGGGGGGCATCTTTGCTTTGAAAAACGATCCGCGCGAAATCCGCGCTTCCGGTCCCGAAATCTTGAGGAGGAGCATTACTCAGCTAATGAGCTCCGGGGGCTTGAATTTGCGCTCTTGGCGCGCGCGGGGGCTGATAAATGGAAGGAGTTTTCCTTTTTAACGACTCGCGCAATTAAGGGATGAAAAAGTCGACGTTTTCGTTATATACCGGAGAGCCTCCCGAGTTTATTGGATTAGGCTGGGGGATGCATGGGAAACTTCGGGGGGCTTTGTCGAGATGGAGAGAACGTGTAAACAGGGGACGGATAATTAACGAAATTGCCGGATCGAAGTCGCTCGAGTCGGCACGCCCGGTGCGGAAAAGAGGTGTTGGCGCGGAGAGTTCGCTCGATTGTCTTTGGTTTATGCTTTTTGATAGAAAAGTTTTCTTTATTAATTGAGGACGGAATTAGGGCGGAAAAACTTGGGAGTGTGACATACCCAAATACGTCAAGCGGCAAAAATCTAACTTTTAGAAATGCTCTTATAGTTCTCTGAATTTTTAAAGTTCGCCGAAGCAATGAATAGTTCCGCGAATAATAACTTAGATCCGGCCGAAGGCATTCCCCAAAGATTCCTCATGAATAAACCAACGGGCGAACTTGCCGCCTCGTAATAAAACTTCCAACATTCATCAATTACGCTTCCCTCGCCGATCGAGCCACTCGCGGCGATATTCCGTGCAAAATTTCTCAACGACAGCCAGAGAGCTGATCCGGCTAGAAAAGCGGGGATATATACGTATATCCCATTTAAAATTGTCGAGCTCTCCGCCCGGTGCAGCGGCGTTCCGTTGAAAGTCAGCTGGCGGAACTGCGCGCGCGCGCACAGTTAACAGTTATTACGGCGGGTAATGAAAAAAAGCGAGCGGTGCGCCGCGCTCTCTTCTCGCGCAATTAAACGGCTCTCTCTCGCGCCGCTAATGGAATCGGCCGAATTGGAAATTGATACAACGACGCCGAGCGCGCGTGTATATATATTTTGTTTTTCGCCTGGATTATTCGTGAAAATGCCGCTTCATTGTAGACGTCGGTGAGAATGGGGTTGCGTAAGCTTCCTTGTAAATAAAGCAGTAAAATCGTTACGGGAAAGGATGAAAAAAAGAGGAAACGTTAAAATTTTGCGTCGAGGCTGATTAAGCGGCAAAGAACACTCATCCTGCGACTTGCGTTTTGTTCTTATACGTTGTTAATTATTCGGCGCGGCGCGGAATGACGCGCGGCTTCTCGAGTAATGTGAATTGCGGAATAATATACTTTTGCGAAACTACCCGGGGAAGCGCTATTTCACGTACTTTTACGGTCCGCCGCTAAATCCTCGTCCCAAAATCCGAGAGAGCGATAATTCATCGAATATCCTTCCACCCCGTAAATTCCCATCAGCGGGCACTTGTCGTCGTCCCTCCCCTCCCCCCTCCCGCGTCCATCCTCATTAGCCTCCTCGGGCTTACTCTCCTCGTCGGCGTAATAACAAGCCGCGAACCGCAAACTCTCGGGAGGAAAGAAGGAGGAATCGCCAGTAGGTATATAAGGTCGCTGTACCGGAAGACGCGATTCGCTGGAAATTGAAGTACGCTCCTCCGACGCGTTATAAAGACGTAAGCTTTGCGTTGTTTTGGGGCAGGGATTTTTTATGCGCCGTGGGGTGGAACGTTTGGAGTTGGGAGGGAATCGCGAAGACGGTTCGCTTTTTTCGTGGGATTCGGACTTGTGCGGTTCTTTTGGTGCGCGGAGAAAAAGGTACTTGAAGTAAGCCGAAAAATTACTATGCTTATATATTGCAAATATATTGATACGAATTTTCTTTTGATAAAAATGTGTTTTATTAAAAAATATACGGTGTCACTTGGTCCATTGTGAATCGAGATTGATAATCAGTGATCTAGAAAGTTCCCAGCTCGTCGCATTTGCAAACAGATTGAAAAACCGTAGAAGCGGCGAGAAAGAAGTCTCTCAAAGAAGGAGCGCGGAGATCCTAGCCTCGCGATGCTCTTTTAATGAGTTTGCGAAAAGGTCGAAGAAACGCGCGTCACTTCTGGTGCGCCTCTCGTCTCTTTCCCATCGCATTGTTTCGAAAAACAAGTATACAGGAGGAGCTTAATTTTTCGATTTCTCGCTTCATTCGTACAATTATGAGTAATCGATCTTTCCTCGCGGAATGAATTGCGGCGCGGCTTTCATTCAGATGTAAAAATAGGCGTAGTAAGATGGGAGAGAGAAGCTCGAGAAAAGGTATCCGCCGCAACCTCTGCCAGAGCTCTTTGAGGCGCACCGAGAGAGTACGGAGCTTTCTTTAATTAAAATTTTTCTTTACAGCTCTTTCGCCGCTGCTCGCATTTTTTTCCGTCGGGAACATTCGTTATTTTTCTTTTGGCTCCAAGGACTTTAGGAGCGGAGCAAAATATGCAGCGCTATTTTAACCCCGCAAGTATATATGTATATATAACAGTAACAGAATTTTTTCTTTCATAAAAATAAATTCTAAACAGTACGATGGTATTTACCCTCTTGGCGAATTCTTTAATGAAACGTTGGGATGCCTTTGAGCTACTTTTTTCTGCCTCTTTGTTTGTATAGAAAGGGGAAAAAACTTTGAAGAGTTATTTAAGATCGAATGCCGCCGATACTCTGATAAAATAATTATCTACTTTCCTCTCATATTAAAACGAATTTCTCCGCTCCTTCTTTTTTTTGTTCGCCTCAATTTCCGTTATCATTTTCCAGTGGCCACTTGTTATATTCTTGCTCAGATCCTTTTTAATCGGGAGAGCAATTTTTCATTCCAATTTCCTTCGAGCAAAAGCATTCCAATAAACTCTTTTCCGACAAACGGAATTAAAATCTTTTTTCCGCAGTCAGCGCTAAATTCCAAACCTAAATTCGAAATTCAATTCCCCCCCAACCTCCGATAAAGAACCGGCCCAAACTCTTCGCTAAGCGGCGGTGGAAAAATTCAACGAATCTGATTTGCTCGAGCGCGCAAAGAACGTATACCGTTTCGCCGACGTAGCTACTTATCTCGCCCCCCTCCCTCTTTTTCCTCCACTGTTTCTTCTTCTAAGCGGTCGAGTTGGCAGGATCTCTCGGTGCGCTTCCTCTGGCCCGCGGCGGCGGCGGCGGCGGCGGCGGCCTCGTTGAATATTGCAGCGCTGCGCCGCCGAGCTGAAAAATCCCGAGAGCTGGTATGTGCGGCTGTTGACGCACCGAGGTTTCTCCGTGCTTTTTTCCGAAGCTGCACGGGATTATTTTCATCGAATCGCGGCGGAACGAGACTTTACCGGCTGAATTATTGAGATTTTTAATATTTCACGGAGGGGATTCGCGTGGGTGTTTGTGGGTTGGGGAGGGTAGCTTGTAAATACGGTCTTATTCTTGTGCTTTTCGATGAGTTTTTAAAGAATTAGTCGCGAATGATGGATGAGATTAAAGGTTTGGGGGTTATATGGAGTTTGGGAAAGATAGCTACTCATAATAAATCATGAATTGTGTTGCACGTATAATGATGACTTTAAAACAATAATTACACGCGTTTTAACGCAATCATTTAGTCTTTAATTTTAACTAGTAATGATATAACTGAATTTTTTTAATTTAGGCTTGTTTTATGAATATATTACAAAATTAATTAGCAATTCTAAAGTTAACGAGGGAAAACTATTTCTTAATGCACGATTTTCGGATGAAATTTGGATCTTTTAACGCGATGCGCGAGGGGACATTAGTTCGATTAAAAAGGGAAAATTAAGCTCCTTAACACTTGTTTCCGAGCTGAAATTAGAAGGCGGTGACTCTCGCCGCGCGCTCCTGAAATATAATTGTCATTCGCATAATTTATTTTCACTTTTAGAAATCTAGAAAGTAGCTGTCTCGTAAATTAATGTTTATTACACTCGCGCACGAGCGCCTGCATTGTGATTAAAAATTATTTAACAACCTGGCCAAAGTAAGCGTGTACAGTCTCTTATCTCTCTCTCTCTCTCTCTCTCTCTTGCGAGCAGCGCAATTTGCTTTTATAAATCTGATGAAATTCAGCGTTTCTGCAGCGAATAGATAGGAAAATATTTGCCTTTCCTTTCGACGCATGGAATCGGAACGAAAGTCCGCACCGTCAAAAATCGAGGTATATATAATAAAATTGCATTGTGTCGTCGCGCATTCATACACTCTTCGACTTCCATTCATCGCTTTCCTTCCGCCTCTAATCCCGTCTTTCTATCCCCGGGAAGAAACTCTCTCTTCCTCGGCGAGCAGCACTCGGCGAATATAATCTCTCCGTACATTATAATAAGCCGGCGATCCCGTTTCTCCCTCGAGGGCCATTCAAAAATTCCCGCGCAAACAAGCCAAAAGCGAGAGAGAGAGAGAGACGACTCTCCTCTCGAGAAAAAGCGGGCCAAGAGTCGGTGCCTCAGGTGCACCGCCGGGCACAAAAGCAGGCGTTAAATTCGCCGGTTAATCTTTGCAATTCTTCGAGGGGCTCCTCGCCTTTTTGCCCCCCTTATACTCTCTCTCTCTCTTTCTCCGCGCCTCTCGTTCGTCTCAATTAAGACCGACACGGCCTATTGATTTCTCTCCCCCCCCTCCCTCTCTCGTTTCGCGCGCGCTTTTTCTTCGGGCTCGAGCGCGTTTTATAAACACGCGATGGATGAACTCGGCGTGAGTCTCTCTCTCTCTCTCTCTCTCTCTCTCTCTCTCTCTCTCTCACTCTCGCGGAAGGCGAGTTGAAAAAACAAACGCGTGACTCCGGTTTTAGAGAGGATTGCTTGGCTTGCTTGCTTACTTACTTGCCGAGGAAGTCGCTTGCCGGGGGAGAGTTCGTATTTCGGTTTTAAACTTAATATTTCGGTGAAGTTGTACGAAGCCTCTTTACGAAACGTAGGAGGCAATATTGAGTGCAATTATACGACGACATTTGGAAAGTGCTACTGTCAGTCGCGCGTGCGCGAAACCACGCTTTTATTTCAACGAACGCAACCACAAAATTTTTAACCGATCTATATACGCGAAAATAAGCTCATCTAGCGGTGAAGCTTATAAATACGTATTGCCTATTTATACGGGCGATTATTTTTAACCGTCAGCCCAAACGTTTTTTATCTCCGCGCCTAAGCGAAACGTCAATATAAAGAGACGAGCTTCCACGCTCTATTATAATAATAAAAAACCCGCGCGTATTATCCTTCCAGAATTTAAAAAAAAAAAAGCCGTTACGTCGAATATTCAAGGAAGGTTTCGCGAGCCTCTCCCAGACGGACGCAGATGTCGGTCTTTCTGGCGAGGAGGGGGGAAGGGACTTTACGAGAAGCGCGTCGGCGCTTTATTTTTAAACGGCGCGCGTTTTCTCGTTGCGCCTTAATGACGCGCGGAATTTTCGGGGTAATTGGGGAGAGCATCGGGCGTTCTTTCCTTCCTCGACTCCGAATGGGAGCAGCGGGTAATTGAATGTGAATTTATAATCACCGACGGTTATTGTTCGACTGGGTCGGGAAAGTTGATATCGACCGTTAACGAGTGCGTTCGGACGACCCGCGTAAATCGATCCTTTTCCAGTGTTTAATAAAACTTTATACAAAGCTTTCCGCTACTCCGCTTTTAATTACGCGCGTTTTCTATTTTCGGTATATATTATTCGCCTCGCGTGGGTTTATTTCATTGAAAAATAAGCTCCATTTCCCCGGTATTTTTCAATGTTTCACTATTTACATAACTTTGTAATACCCGAGATGAAACTTTTTACTAAAAACACACCTCCGCCTTTTTCAGCGCATAAAGTGCGAATTTAAAATTTAAATTACGTCCCGCAAAAGAAAGGACGGCGGAATAGCTCTGCTCCGTTAAGCGGGGAATCAAAAATCCTCGCAATAAACAAACCGCATAATCCCTCTGATAATTCTTCTCGCATTTTCCTCCGGTCTCCCTCTTCGCTCGTTCGTCTTCTCCCATTCATTACACTGGCCTCTCTCCCCCTCCCCTAAGCCTCTTTATTCTCGGTCCCCTCCTTCGACTCTTTATCGCTCTTCCTCCTTTTTTTTGTTCCTCGTCCTTTTTTTTCCGCGCTGCGAAATTAAAGAGCACCCAGCTCTCTCTCTCTCTCTCTCTCTCTCTCTCTCTCTCCCGGCAGTTTATTTGCGCCGGGACCTTCGAAATACAAATTATACGCGCCGTACATGTGAATTACTTCGCGGAAAATGTCTGAAGTTTTCGTCCTTCCTTCCGTGCTTTTTTTCGCGCAGCTTCGCGGAAGTTCAAGCGAGAGAGAGAAAGATATATACACATATATATGCCAAAGCGGCGTGGCTTTTGTTTCGAGAACTGAGATATGTCATTCGAAGGAGCGGACGTGCGAGAGTAAGGTTATTTAAGTTTTGAACTTTCAGGATGCAGCGCCAAGATTTTGTTGCGTTCGCTGCTCTCCTGCATTGTGAGGGATCCGTGCTTCCCTAAAGGAAGAAACTCCTGCACCAAAGTCAACCGAGACGCAATTGAATCAACGCAGAAATTTCCCTCGAAACGAGACCCTCCCGCCGAAAAAACTCTCGCGTCAGCTGCGCAATTTCCGCAAAAAGTCAGAGCTCGAATATCGACAAGCCGGCTGACGCCGCGCGTCCCATTATCATATCGCGATAAGGCACAGAAGTTGACGCGCTGTGGCCTCAACTTTCGCGCTTGATAATCGCACCGATTCCTATATCGCGGCCGGGCGGCGTGCGATGTGCGCAGCTCTTCTTTTTTAACGACCTCTGCCGTTACGCGACTTTGTCCGCAGTTTTTCGCCTGCGGAATTTCAGATCGAAAGGTAAATTTAATACAACGCACAGCTGGAATTGAATGGGACCTTTTTGTTTGGCTTTTTTGGGAGCTTTATTGTTAGGGATTTTTTGTGCATTTTAGTTTTACTAAAAGGATCGTAAACTTTTTGAAAAATAAATCAATTTGAATTTTTTATTACGGGGAGAGAAAGTCGGGGGGTAAAAGTTTGCTTTATTGTGAAAAATGTCGAGACGGAGGTAATTCCTTGCTTTTAGCGCAGAGCGAAATTTATACTCCCCGATTTTTCCCAGAAGCCCTTATATCATTGAAAAACTTGAAAAGCCGCGCCCCGATTTACTCCGTCGAAATTATCCGCCGACGAAATGTACTCCTCCCGCCGTATTCCAGACATCCGTCAGCTTAATAAAACGCAAAGCAGCGCCTCGATATCTTTAAATCCATTAGACGCGACGGAAAAAATATATTCACCCCGTATTACAATACCTCGAACACTCGGCCCCCGAAAATCCACCTCGTCGCAAAGAATGCATAAGAAGCCTCCCGTTGGGAGTAGGGAGGAGAAAAGTGAAAGAAAAAAGAAAAAAAAAACGTTGCGTCTTTCTCTGTGCAGCGCCTTAAAGATCCGTCGCCGACGAGAATCTCGTCTGACCCGACAAAGGCCCGGGGAAAAGAAGAAGCGGCCTGCGTCTGAAAGGAAGAAAACGGAGGCGAAAGATAAAAACACCCCACAAAGACACAGTTTCGCGCGCGCCTCTGGAACCAGATAAGAAGAATAAAAGGTGAATGAAGGCCGGCAGGCAGCGCGAGAGCGCCACTGTTGGAAATAATTTTAGTTTCGGGATGCTCGACTTGGGGCGCTCGCCGAGTGCCTGAAATAAAGCCCGGCGATGTTTTCGCCGAGCGCAAGGCGAGAGCGCTTTTTCGAGTGCTGCAATTTTTGCGGGGGAAATTCCGTTCTCGGGGAAGAATCGCGCTTTTAACTTGGAGCTTTTCGAGATCTTGGAGGTTTTTTGTTTTGCGACGGTTTGCTTTGTAAACAGGAGTAGAGATGTCGATTTGCTTTGAATCTTTTCAATTTTGAAATTGTTTTTGACTGTACGCGGTGATATATTTAGAAGGCGTTTATTATTCCATCTAAAATAAGGCCTTTAGAGTTAACCTTGCTTATTTGCTTTTCGACATTCTACAACATACTTGAGTACTCGTTTTTATTTTCACCGAAAGAAAATAAATCGGTCTTTAGTAAATAAATAACGGAAAAAATCTCGCAGCCAGGCGGCTCTGCACTGCAATCAATCGCCGTAGGCGCAGTGCCGAGCCGCCGAAGCCCCCCCGTAAAAATTGCAAATTCCCCCCAGTGCTCGCCCGTTCAGCCGCCGTCTTAGGGACGATGCCCAGCTCTGGCTGAAGATGTCGGCTCCCCGGTCGCTGGCTCCGGATCACCACCTCGAGCTCGTAACCCTCGCGGCCGCGCCATGCAGAAGCACACAGCGGCGGGACTGCGGGCCTCGCCGGCCTGCCCGGCCCAGCGGGCCCCGGTCCGCCGCTGGAACAGCTTCCACGGCGGCAACTACGCGACGGAGGCAGCCCTCCAGCATCAGCAGCAGCAGTACCTGCCGGGCCAGCAGGCCCCGGGCATCATTTACCAGGAGGCCTACCTCGGCTCCAGGGCGGCCCCCAGGCTGCCCAGGGCCGTCCAGGCTCTGAGGAGCGAGAGTGTCGACAGGGCCCACCCCGCCAGGGTCCAGCCGCCGCCGCCGCCGGCCTTTCCCAGGAGGAGGTTCTCCGTTTGGTAGGTAGATTTTTCTTGGAAATGTAAGTATGTGAGCGAAGGAATTTTCTTTTCCAAACTGTTAAATATTTTTCTTTGAAATGTTTACCCGCAAATTTCAGATGATAATTATTTTAACTATTTAGCAATATTCATTGCAGCGTTGAAATAGATGTTGCAAAATCAATGAAATTATTGCACAGTTATATTGAAGTAAGTTATTTGCTACGATATTATAACGCAGCTGCAGGTGGTCCGACGTTTTTGCTGATAAATTATTCATATAATATTTCCTAAGATGTAATCTCAATAATTTCAAACCAACTTTTCAAGAAGTTTTATATAATTTACGACGTTACCTCGTTCGAACCGATTTCAATTTACTGTTTACTCTATTCGCCAAGTACGAAGAAACTTAAATCCGGCAATACCCGCACAAAAATAGGTCGAAAGAAGCTTCAATTACCAGAGCAAAAGATCCTTCCCGCCACCCTCAAATCATCCACTTCCCTCCTCCCACTTTCACCGCCGAATTTCCTCGGCAAACTCTCCGCGCGCGGCATTTTCATTCCCCCTCCAGCAAAACGACAGACCGCAAAAAAGCCCTGAAAAACACACCGGCAGTCGTTCGCTCGGCGATTCCGTTTTTCAGAGCTGCGGTCGTCTGGACTCTGATAATGCCCTCGGTGCGGTCGCCGAGAGATCCGATTGCTTCCTGCGATTAATGAGGGGTGGAGATATTATTCCTTCTCTTTTTTTGCGCCGTTGAGAGTTCGCGAGCGTCGCCCCGGGCGGCTAGGAGCGGAGCGCGGGACCGCGGCTTTTTAGCTTGACACTTGGGCGCGCTTTGCAGGAATTGAAAAAGTTTCGATCGAAGGACAGTTTTTGAAAGGAATTCTGCAAAAAGAAATTGAAATCTTCCTCTTCTATTGCGATTATTTCGGAAAGCATTTCTTTTCCTACATATAAGTCGAACGAAAGTTTAAAACGACAGCAGGCAAAGCTCTCGAGTAGGACTTATTGGGATTTTTTTCATCCCGAGAGAAGTCGGATATTTTTTGACGAAGTCTAATTTAAAAGCCATAAAGCTAATCGCATCCCTTTGTCGAAAAGCTGATCAAGAAGGTCGTAAACTCAATCGCAAAAGCCATCACTCTCCTCTCGCGGCTAATTTATTTACAAGCCCTCATTGAATAATACCCAGCGGCGGCCAGAAAAGTTTCCAGGCTCTCTCTCTCGATTCGATTCCTCGGCGCATTACAAAAGCAATCAGGCTCTTCATTAATCAAGCGTATCCAGCGACTGCAGCTTACCATAAACATCAGTCAGCCCGGCTGCGCATAAATCAAAATTCCCTCTCTCTCTCTTTCTCTCTCTCTCCAATCAACGATCCAGAAGTAATTTACATAGCTCCGCGCGGTGCGCACCGAGGAAAAGAAGTACGGCGCATCTGCCTACCGTGAAAGAGTCGGGGAAGGAAAAAAAAGAAGAGAGGAGAGGAAGATGTGCCGATTGCGCGGCGGAGAGGGTCAACAGCCTTCCTCTCTCCTCCCCTCCCCCTCTCTCTCTCTCTCTCTCTCTGTCTCCTCAATAACAGCCTTGCCGCTCAGCTGATTTCCGAGGCGAGCCGCCGCGATCACTGCAATTCCGCGCATCCATCTCTTCCTTGTTTCTCTCCTCGAGCTGGCACTCGTGCTTTTCTCAGAGAGCCTCCTGGCGCTTTTCTGGTTCGCGGAAGGTCGCTGAGAAATTTTCCAAATGGACGATTAAAGCCGCATTTGTTGTATGATAATTCAAGGTTCACTCTTTGCTGGATCGTTGGACTCTGTTGAAATGTAAGGATAAAAAAGCTTTGCATTGAAATCGTTCACATTTGCTTTTGTTGGCTACGTAAATTTTCTTTGAAAATTTTTGCCGTGAAATAGTAAACTTTATTCTCTGTTGGGTCTTAAAAATTGTATGAATATTAACAGCACGTGCATCTATAAAACAGATTTTACGTCCAAGTTGTAGGAGCTCAAAAGTTCGCGCGAAAAAATAATAAACGAGAGAGGAAAATAAAATAAAGAACAAAATTTACATGCAATTTTATTAAAATCGCAGGTCGAAAGCGTCTTTTTTATAGTAAAAAGCCTTCTTCTACATTCCAATTTTACCCCCGTTGACGTTTTTCCGCGTTTTAACTAAAAATTTTTGTGCGCGCGGCTGCCACTCAAACGTTCTTCGCGAGAATTTAATCCCCCCCGAAAACGCCCGAAAAATAGCTCTCTGCTAATTTTTTTGCATTTTCCATCTCGGATTCTTTTTGCTCCCGCTTTTTGCCGGACACGACTTTTAATGTTATTCCTAATTAAATGAAAATTTTTTTACAACTTTGCAAATCTCTACAAATTGTGTTTTATTTTAATCATTTTAGTATTTTTTTTTTATCAAATATTGGCAGTTACTATAACTAATCCTTTCAGTCAAGTCGCAGTTTCCCTAATAAGAATCCATTCCCAGACAAATCAGACGTCAAAATAACTCGCTCGAACCTCCTTAATCAGCCAACTCCCCAATAAAGTCCCATTCCATTTTCGCATCTCGCCGCACGTTGAAAAAAACGCTCGCAACGGCATCGGAATCGATTGTCCTCCCGGCCCTCCTCGAAGTTTCCTTCGGCGTCGTCGTATTTCTTCGTTTCTCTCTAATGCTTTCTCTCCTCTCTCCTCTGGCGATTCGCCTCGATCGAAAGCCGCGGCGGTGCCTCTCGCGCATCGCTGCGTACGCTGCGGAAAAGCCACTGGAGCGCGGTGCGCGTCGCGGGATTGACGTAATACAGGGGACTTGTGTATGCGTCGCCGGAGGCGACGATTGATTTTTCGCCCGGCGAAAATGGGAGAGCCGCTATATTTAGGCGTTTAGGGGACGAAAATAGGTGAAGCCTGCCGAGGGAAATCGGCCTCTTGTACTGTTAATCAAATCGAAACGCGGCCGGATTTGCACAAACTGTATTCTGCACGGGCAGCTGCATTTCCGAGTATTTGTTTTAGGTATGATTTATTTTCTTGTTCGTTCACTGAATTGAAGGAGAGATTAAGTGGTTCTGTGAAGAATTGAATACCAAATTAGAAATGGCAAAGGTTTTTCTGAAAATTACCATATGTTCTGTAATGTCACCACGTGTCTTTTCTTCATTCTGGGAGAGTAGGAAGATCTATTTTACTACCTTGCAGAATGCAATTTTTTCTAAAACTAATTATTTTAATTTATATCCATTTGATAAAAATTAAACTGAATTTTATTTAATTCTAAGCAATAAACCACGAAAACGTTCTATTACTTCTAAATTATAAAATTATTGTTTCATGAAATTTCTTTTAGTATTAAATTTTAATTCCTAATCTTATTTAATGTCTAATTTTTAAAATTTAGTTTATTAATGTTTATTTCACCAACTGTAATACAGCTGTATTTAGCGCGCTTTGCGCGTATTATTCTATTTTTGAGGTTATAAACGCGATCGTTTTCTAATTTCAATCAATTGCAGTTCAATTATAATATATTCAATTTTATAAACCAAGAAATAAGATACTTTTCATATTCATTGATTTAACTATTTTTATTTTCAAACATTTCAATTCATAAATTTAATCTTTAAAATTTAAACATAATCTATTTTGGCACTCTTTTTGTATGGGCCAATCAAATCAGTCAACAGTAACCAATCAAAACACTCTTATTGTGATGACAGATTTCATCCATCACTTTTTTAAGAGAGGATACTGGAGCAGAGGTCAAATGAAAATATAAGACTTCCATTACAACGATCCCACACGTAATTTTGTATGCGATACGAAAATTCTATGTACAGAAAGTAAGCTTCTGGTTTCATAATCTAACCAATGCTTGTCGAATTTCTACCAAGAAATTAATTCAAAGATAATAATTACATCCTTTTTTCAATTCACAGCAAAGATAAATAGAAAAACTCTAATTTCCTTATTCGATTTTGCAGTTTTGGAAAACGGACCGGCGGCAGTGCAAGGAGGCCGAATGAGTGCTTCGTGCTCGAACCCTCTGAGATGATAGCCGTAAGTACTTAATATTTGAAATCTAATTTCCAATTCAACCCTCGTACACTCAAGTATTTTCCATTCGAACGGAATGATTGAAATATCCGACGGAATAATATTAAAAAAAATTCGAGCGTAGATACGAGAGTTGGAATATTCCTCGTTGTTTCATGGTTTTTGCTTAATTTTCTTTTAACGGAAATAACAGCAAAATTGCGCGCGCACAAAGACGGGCAAACATAGCCGCTGCGCTTTTTCGAGGCAGTCAATAACAGATTTTTAAATAAACACGAAATAAACGCGCCAACTTGTTAAAAACACCCTGTATTGATTTACGTTTTGATTTTCCTCGACGTTAGAGCCAATAACATTTCTTTTCAATGTTTTAATAAGAGTATACAACTCTTTTGATTAGTGATTGAAATTAAAATAGATTGAAAAGTAAATGTATTTTCTATACAAATTCGAAAATTTTCAATTAGTATTTTTCATTATTTTTGAAAATTCTATCAATTACATATTAGTTCTATCATTAACATATTACAGATAAAGGAGAATATTGTAATTTTGAAAGTTGGTCTACAATTCCACACTCGACACGAACTACTTACTACTACTCCAACTTAAAAGCTCCATTTTAAAATTTCATAAGATTTCTATTCCCCCAATTTCCTGTGAGTCTACAAACCATCATCAATTACCACCAAAAATCGAATTCCCAAAGGCCTCGCTCCACCGCCAATCTGGAAATCTCATCAAAGCAAAATGATTCAGTCACATCTCTCGGCATAATTTGCGGGAGTAGGATGGGAAGGGGGTGTGAGGGGGTCACGGGTTGACAGTAGAGGCCGGAGCTTCTGGCACAGGCAAACCCGTGCAGTCCGCCTTTAAAAGCATTATAGAGGAATGTCTGTCAATTACCCCGTATAGCCCTCTCTCTCTCTCACTCTCTCTCTGTCTCTCCAGCACTCTGGCTCTCCTCCGCTCTGACGGTTAATCGATACGCGCCGCCTTCCCCCTCCCTCCGGCGCCGTGGGACTCCCTCCCCCCACTCCTCCTCTCGGCTCCTCATTCTAAAGGGGGAGTCAGACGCGTGCGGCTCTCTGCCGCACTTGGCGAAAATCGAATTCGGATGTACACAAGTGCGTGCCTGCGTTTTCCAGAGCCGCGCACCAGCTGCGTTTGTTCATTCATGCAGATCGCTCGCGAGAGAGAGAGAGGTCGGGGGGGGGGGGGGGGGGGAGCGACGACGGAGCGGAGGAGCTGCCGGCCTCTGACGGACGCAACCTCAAGCGGACGATAAAAGTTGCATGTACCGACGCCGACAATATCTACATATACTTTTACTCTCTTTACTCTCTTTGCGCGCGCTGCGAGCTTTCGCGAGGTGTGCCGCGGGAGATCAAATTAACTTTCGACCTTTTTCTCTTTTATTTTTGGTGGGAGTTTTTTTGCAACGAGACTTGTCATTTGATTACTGAGTTTTCGGCGTATGGAAATCTTGATTGCTGATGAAGTTAAAGCGCTGCATGGTGATCGTCAATATTGAATTATTCAATTTCAATAGAAAAAAAAAGTACTGATATTTTTAGTGCCGTTATTTTTGTTTCCGTTAAATCGAGTTATTTTTTTATAACGCAAAATCCGCTTGCGAAAAATTAATAAACGAGGAAGGTGATAAGTGATAAAACTCACTACTATCCCGCGTAAAAAAAATTACGTTTGGGAAAAGTTTACCCAAACTTTACTTTGGCATAACTTTACGAT
>UCOL01001928.1:0-30623 GCA_900474335.1 Ormyrus nitidulus
CGTAAGACTGAGCGTGTGAATACGGATTGTTTACATTGGACCTTTTCTAAAAACTATGACGTTATAAAAGACTTTCTATGCAACCTTAGAGAATGTATATATTAGATTATTTCTCAGTACTCTATAGGAAATATTATTAATTTTTGCGTGTATATCAATAGAAATTAATTACCAGAAAGTCAAAATTATCAAAATTAATAATTAAATAATAATAATTAAATGACCTCTCAGAAAGGTCGAAAATTTTTATACAAATTAAAAAAAAAGAAAGTACTGAAATCAATTTATAAATAGTCAAGTATATAACTATAATTCGTGTACGTTTTTATATTGCTATCTTTTATTACGTACCATATTTAACATTTAACAATCAATTTTTATAAAAAATACTTCAATAATGTTTACAAAAATAACTGCAGATACTTGCGGGCACACACACACAGAAACAATATTATACCATGGTCTAGTAAGATTTTTCCTTTGCACCTCTTCCTCCATTTGGAAAAAAAAAAAAAATAATAAAACAAAAACATTGAGCGATTCCCAAAACTTTCAGATTTTAGTTCTACCGGACGCTTAAATCGAATTGTCCCTGCATTTTGCCGCTTCGAATATTTCCTATTTATCTGTTCTTCCGCATTAAACAATCGGCGCTCATCAATAAAACCGAAAAAGAAACAAAAAGATTCAATCACGAAATAAAGCCCCATCTGCCGCGGTGGATTGCGCTTTATCTTCGGACAAATAAAATCTCGCACATCATCCTCATTTCTTGATTCTGGAAAAAACATTTTCGAATCTCGATCGACTTGACGCAGACCAACCGCCGATCCGCAGAATTTCGTCCGCGCTTTCCCGCTGAAAAAGCGACAATTATAATTGACGCGCGGCGAGCGCGAATTCGATTAACATCTGCCCGCTTCCGCGGCCGTGGGAACGCCCGAAGATATCAATCGTGGGCGTCGGCCGAAAGTGCAGAGCCTTTCGTAATGGTAGCGTCGCCGGGTAATACAAACTGTGCGCGCCGCTGCTTATTTATGACCGGGGAGTCTGCGCGCATAGGAAGCGCGCTTTTCCGCAATCGGTCGCCTCTCGATTTCTGCCTTTTGGCCTTTTTCGCCGCGGCTCCGCCGGAGAAATTGCATGTGTTATTGTAATTAGAGGTAATAGGCAGAGTGCGCGGGCTCTTTTACTTGAATTCGAGGAGGCGCTTGCGAAAGCCTCTTGCGTAAGCTCTCCCTGACGTTCCGTCGTGTTCGCGGTCTAAAAATAAGCGCCGCGCCGTTTATTAATTGAAAAATCTCGCTATTTACGGCTCGAATAATTCTCTTGCGTAAGCACGCGGAGCCAAGTTTCTGAAAATCACTCTCCGCGGCCGCTGTATAATAGAATTACAGAAAATTGCGCCTAGCCGAGCTGCAGAATTGACTCTCTCGCGCGCGAGAGTCAAGCCCGTAAGAAGCGCTGTTAATAAAGCCGACACTTAGATAGCGGCGGCACTAAACTAAAGTACCATCCGCAGACTACTAACCCCTATCGAGACATACGCTCGAGACGTGGCCGTAACTTAGCCCACGCGGCGCCCTGAAAAAGGCTCGGATTCCTGCTTATCTCCTCGCCCACGTGCGAGTAGAGAGAGAAAGGTAGCTGATACGACGAGGCGCCACTTCCGCGTGGGCTTTTTGCGCTTTCGGTTTGTTTACGCCGAGAGAGGAGAGAGAGAGAGAGAGAGAGAGTCTCGCGTGCTGCAAGAGGAAGTGCCTAATTAGTCGAGCGCGTGCGCGCCGCTGCGTGGGAGTACCGCGCGTGTGCGCCAGGATTTTTTTTCTCCAAAGTGCGCGGATATAACGCGAGTCGAGTGGGCTAATTGCATTAGCGGAACAGTGGCGAGCTCGAGGGCCGGGTTTAGAATTATAATTTGCCGTTTTCGAGAGGGCTTTCGACTAGTTTGCGGCTTTCCGGCTCTGTTGCGCGAGACAGCTTTAGTGCGAATCGTCGGGATTAATTACACCTCACCGTTAAAGAAAATGATTTTTTTTTAAATTTAGGCTCCTTGCTCGGGGAAAACAAAAAATTTCCTCGGAATCATTAATCGCCTCCCTCCGATCGCTCGCCAAAAAGACGCAAGATCCCGCGGCAATCCTCTTTGGCGAAATCCCGTATCTGATATCGTCGAGCGAAGCGAGAGGCGGGCAGGCCAGGAGAGAGGAATGCATCTAGGCATTATCGGCGGCAGCACCGGTCGGGAGCACTTGGATAACCAGCGGCGGAGAGCTTGGCCCGATAGAGAGGCGCTCAATTGACTCGGCGCGTACGCGAAATTGGAGCATCCGGCGGCTGGCCTCTGCACCGCGCCGCCGCCTGCCTGCCTGCCTGCCTGGCCCCTTTAGCCTCAGCAGCTGACACGTGACGTCACGAGAGAGAGAGAGAGAGAGAGAGCCCCGCTCGATAATACCTGTACTCCATCTGGCCGCCGCCCGGGTCAACCGACGTCGCTGCTCTCTGCCTTTTCCTCCGAATTGCGATGGATAATATCGAGATGATGAATGAATGTTTGATTAATTGTTGCCCTCGCGCGAGATACGTTGGGCTTAGCCGCGAAATTAACTAACTCGAACTGCCGGCGGATTAATCAAGAGCTGTGCTACCATTAATCGGAATATGCCTCGGCTCTCGCGTGCTCTTGAGAAATTGAGCTCGTTGATGAATTGTACATTTACGAGTTTCTTAAATATCATTTAGTTTATTCCACTTTTAGACCGCGCGGTAATAAGTGTCATGACAAATGAATTAACACAGATACAGTTCTGCCGTTACCGACTCTAATATCTTTAGCATTTTTAGGCATAGTTGATAAATAATTTGACGAGTACGGAGAGGTGTAGCTAAATTGAACACATTTATTTTTAATCGGATTTACGTGAGCGATATACTCTATTATTGAATTGACACAAAGTCCGTTTTACTTTCAATTACTTATTTTTCAATTAAGTCGAACAATTAAATCAGACATTAGTCATGAAATATGTATCGTAAGTACATAATGGACAGGAAAATTTATTGCATCACGGTTAAATGCCAAGCCTACTCCATTCCACTGTCAATCTGAAAAGCTCATTGACATTTTTGTCTCCAAACTCAGCGGCCATTTGGTTTCGCGCAACAACGACGATATGCCTAATGTCCAGTCTCGCCGAAGGAAGGCAGGAAAAGACAGGAAAGTTTAGCGCTCGAGTGGGTAGCGCTCGCATCGAAATAAATGTTTCGACAAAGGCTCTAGGTTTCTTGCAGCGTATCGACAATCGCTTGCTCGGGACATCAAACTCTTCAAAGTATCCTGGCAGACAGTGGCGCGGCGTAGCGGAGCAGCTCTCCGCTTAATGGAACAGAAAGACAGTCCGAGCAAGTTGTGCTTATGTACTTGCCTCTCTCCTTCTCTCTCTCCCTTCTCTCGCCGAGTGGAAACCTTTTCCTGCAGCACTGCGGGCGTCTGGTTTCGCGGAATCTATAGGTGACAAACTTAGCCAATCGACGTGATCTATTCGGCTGGCAGGCAGCTCGCCTGGCTGGGGTGGCCTATGTAATTTTGCGCCCAACTTCCAATACAGGAACTCATCCCCCGCCGCCGTCGCCGCCGCCGCCGCCACCACCGGCAACCCGAGTGCTTTGGCAAGTTGGCGACGGCGAACTTCTCTCCTCTCGGGCACACCGGCGAACTTCCTCTCTCTCCCTTCCTCCCGTTCTATTTCCATCTTTCTATCTGTCCATCTCGTCGGGCCGCACTCTCTTTCTCCCTCCCTCCCACCCTCCCTCTCTCTCGTCTAAACTCTGCGGAGGGAGGCGTCGTTGAAGCTAAGGTTTGGCCGCCAAAGCGTCAATGACGCGTGTGATATTCACGGACTTCCGCTGGAAAAGAGAGAAAGAGCGCACGGATGTCTGATGAAGATGTGCTAGAGAGAGAGGAATGGGGGGGAGGGCTTTTTCCTTGGGACGAGTAGACAAGACGTTAAGAGAAGGAATTGGAGCTCGTTTAACGGGTTTACGTATGGCGAGAGAGAGAGAGAAAGAGAGAGAGGAAGGTTTTCTCGTAAAAATTACCGAGAAATTTCCGGTAAAAAGCGGCGGACGTGTTCGAGCGACGCTTTTGGACTTGTTAGTCAAGCTATAAAGTGAAAAGAGCCTCTTTTATTACGCGCTTGAATCTCGTGTTTTGAGATTTGCAATTTTTCTAGATTTTACTCTGATAATCGGTGGGTGGAGAGCCAGCTGAATAGTTTTTGTACAAATGGGACGTTACGCGGCACGAGTTTTAGAGAGTAGGATTATAAATATGCTACATTTTTCCTCAAATTTCAGTAGAAAAATTCGGGAATAGTCAGACCCGAAACGCCAACTCGCTTCCTATTGTATTAAAACTTTAACGAACATCAATATATTTCACTTACTTCCATTAATAATATAATAAAGCTGCTTGTAATCGTAGCAAAAAAATCCGCCAATTAACGATTAACAAACATTTCGAAGAAAAAGAAAATTCCAACTGAAATCCCCTTTCCAGACGGCTTTTAGCGAAACGCGTTTTTGTTACAATTTCGCCGACATCCTTTACATCGCCTGCAAATTCGCTGCAGTTCCCGGAGAGCTGCAGTTACAACGATCGATGCGGTCCGCCGTATAAAAGCGTACTTCACGCTTGCGCATTGGCTCGGCAGCCTCTCTCTCTCTCTCTCTCTCTCTCTCTCCCTCGACCTCCCTGTAAATTACACGGCTAAAAATTTTAACGGCGCGCCTCTTGGTTTAAACAAAATTTTTTAAATAAGCCTTTGTTCTGCGTAGAAAAAAAATTACTTTTTAAAGGAAAGCCCGTTGAAAATGATTTTTTTGAGAGAATTTTTTAGATGATTTTACGTAGCTCAAAGTAATGGTCTTTTTACAAGGGGATTTAGTATTTCATCAGCTTATAATGTTAATGGGGAAACACTTTTATTTTGCTGTAAAATGTGGGCGGTGGTTTTACTACATTTTCAGGGAATTTTCCAGTAAGTCTTCATTTGATGGGAAATAGAAAACGTAAAATATTCCTTCGTGTAATATAATCTTTTTGATATATCGCACGACCGGAAACTTGATTTTAAAAACTAAAAAGTGAATTTAAGGCTTCGTTAAATCAATTTCAAAACGCTACTAATATAAACTCTCATAAAAGACTCGTTTATTTATTGAACGAGCAACGTAGAAAACAAACTCGCCCACTCCATTTTCCGCGGTACCCATTACAGTGCCGACCGCAAAGCCAATCCTGCAGCCAACCAACCAGCAGCAGCAGCAGCAGCATCTTGGTAAAAGCGCCGGAAAAATCCAAAGTGCAAAGGCGGCAGGTAGGCGTCTGCGCGCGCAGGAAACCCGGTGACCGGCGTGTCGGTCTGGGCTGCCAGCGGATCGGTCGTCGTCGTTTGGCCTCGGCCGCTCTCGGTTGCAGCAGCCTCAGTCAGCTGGCTGACATCCCGCGCAGGGCGTTGCCCCGGCGCACACTACTACTACCACTTACGACTACTACTATCGCTAGTACGCGGCGGCGCGGCCCGCGCGCCATTCATTACCGAGCCGAGCGGCGGCCACAGCCCGAGAGAGAGAGAGAGAGAGAAGCACGGAGCTTCTTGCTGGAGCGAGCATTTTTTCCGTCTGCATCTTGATCGGGAGTTTTCTGGGTCTGTCTAGCAAGCCTTTTTGCCAAGATGGATGGCTTTGCTTTGCTGATGATGCCGGGATTCTTTGGGTTAAAATGTGGATAATTTAATGCTTCGTACGCGATTCTTCGTGTTTGTAATGAGCGGTGCTCAAGATGTTATCCGTTTAATAACGTTTACTAAAACATACGTTTACGGGGTCAAGCGTGTTTGAAATCTAATTTCCGTATTGATTTTTTTATGAAACTCGCATTCGGATATTTAAATTTCTACCATGCAGGTGGTAGTTAAAATTCCAAATTTACTTTTATCTCTATTTCCGGAAATTCAGTAAAAGCTTCTTTTCAAAAAATTTTAAATTCTAAAAATATTAAAATTACCGAGCAGCTTTTTTTGAAAAAAAAAAAGAGATTCCACGTGATTAAAAAAAAAAAAAAAAATCTGTAATCCGGTAGGCTTTTCTCTCTCCCGAGCGCCATCGGCCATATACATCTCCTCCATTTCAGCGATTTCGCGTCCTCGAGCCACTGTTTCATATCTCTTTCATAAGAGCTCGCCCCCCACCCCCCGTGCAGGCATTCTTTCATTTCTCCCTCATTCCCGGTTTTTTCCGCGCGCGTCTGTGCGCCTTCAGCGCCGCTGAATCGCTCCATCCCTCTTTTATATTCATCTGGAGCTCGGAGCAGCGACTATAGCCTCTCTCTCTCTCTCTCTCTCTTGACATGAAGTGCGCCTCCCGCCTATATACTACTCTACGCTCTGGAGTACTACGGCACGATTACTACGAATACTACGGCGCGATTAATCCTGGCGGCGGCGGCAGCGACGGCGGCCGCCGTTCCGGTTCCGTTGCATCGAGTGTAACCGTCCCCCCCACCACCACCACCATCCGTCCCGCGTCTGACTGATGCGCCTCGCCGTCTGCTCGTCTCTCCTTCCTACTCCTCGACTTCTTGTTTCGAGCTCGATCGGCTCTCTTTGAGCGAGAGAGAGAGAGCTTTTCCTTTTTTGGCTCTCCGCTCAGCTTGCTTTCTTTGCTCGAGCTTTATATATACACGCGGATATGCGCGGGGCTCTGGCTTTAATCGATGATGAGCTTCGCTGCGAGGGCTTTAATTCATCCATTGAAAGGAGAGCAAGAAGCCGCAGAGGCGTGTAATTAAAGAGATGCTCCGAGGATTAATTCGCTGGATTAATTAGCGATTGAAGCCTCTAGTTTATCGAACTTTATGTACTTTTTTAATATAATTGCACTCGAGAAAGAGCTCTATGCGTTTTCTCGGCAACATTATACTTTCGACTAGTCTTTTATTATATGGAAGCTGAAATTAAAGGTAAGAGCTTATTATTAAATTTTATGAATATCGAAAAATTTTAATATGCCGACATAAATCTCGATAGAAAGCTTGGCATAATAAATTTGTATTAATACTCGAACGTTTATTACATATAAGATTACGCAAATTAATCGCCGCAGCTGAGCACATAATCAATCTCGAAAAATCAGTGCGGCCCATCCATTTTTCATAAACTTCCGGCGAATCTCTTCCTCCTTCCTCGTCCTCCCCTCGTCGTTCCTCTCGCCTTCCTTCGTAGGAGCGACGTTCTGCTGACGCCGCCACCACTCACCCTCTCACACCCGTGCTTGCCGCTCATTACGAGCGATTTTCCACCGTGGGGCAAAAGCGAACGTAAAAATGTAAAAGTCGGCGCCGAATGAATTCCAGGTGCTGATCAGTGACGCGCCTTTGTTTTCGAGCTCTCGGCGGCAGGGGGGGGGGATTAATTCGGGAGAGGAGCAAGATCGATGCGCGGGCCGCTCTTTTATGCGCGGCCGTTTTTACGACAGGTGAATTGAGAGACGCGCCCGTAAGCAGTTTCTTTTTTCAGACTCCCGTCTTTTCGCGGCGATGTCGCCGAGTTCATTTGACTTTTACGACGGGGAAACGATGGTGCTGCTGCTGCTGCTGCTGCTGCCGAGTGCTCGGCTCCCGATATCGTCATAATAAATGTATGCGAGAAATTGATGTATGGGGATGAGTATGAATTTATTGGCGAAATTGTCGGAATATTCCGTATTCTATTGCTGGGTAGTAAATTTTCCAGGGCTCCCCTGTACTTCTCAATATTTGATTGGTTTTCTCGACTTTATTTTCCCTTTTAATATAGGGGATTTCGAGGCTTTTTACGAGAGAACTGCGGAAAACTAGCCGACGGGTCCCATTTTTTTCTTCATATTCTTGAAAAAGATTGAAAAAAGCTTATTAAAAATTCCCGTCATACAATGTGAGGCCTGTAAAAGGGAAATTATGAAAAGGCATAAAACAAAACTGTTTCGAATTCCTTCCCCCGAGCCTCTAATATACACGGATTAGCGGCAGCGAGGGGACGGGGGGGAGGGGCGGTAAAAATGAAAGCTTTTATAACTAAGAGGCGGACACGCTCTGGTTTTTAAAAGCCCGCGTCTCTTTCGCGCGCCGCGGCAAATTGACAGTGGGATCACGGATCTCGTGGATCGTAAAAGCGCGTTCGAGTCGGCGATTGCGCGCAAATGCAATTTGCCGTGTATTTAAGGCACATCGGGGAAACAAGTCTCTTTCGCACCCGAGTCGAGGCACATTTTCCTTTACCGTCGCAGCTCGCTCGTTTCCCTTTAACGCCTCGATGCTTTTTACTCGACTTTTTCCCGAGGCTCTTTAATTCGCTGGCGCATTTTTTGTTGGAACTCTGTCAGAACTAGATTGAGACTTTCAAACGAACAGAACAATTGAAGGATTATTTAATTGAGCATAGCCTATTTTTCTTCGCAATTTTTCAGAGTAGCGTTAACGTTTCCGACACCTCCGCGCTTCCTTCATTCTCGCCAATCAATAGTCGCGCCGAGCGTCGCCTCCGGCGAGTCTTCTTCGCCCGCGCTAAATTGAAAGCGAGCTCGCGGATCGTGGGAATCGCGGAGCCGACGGCGTCGCGCGGCTCTCTTTCGCCGCCGCCGCCGTCGTCGCTGCAATCTTCCGCGGTTTTCGTGCCGCGTAGGAGGAGGGCTGCCTCGTAAAGCGGAATCTCGGACTCGAGAGATGCTGCCGCCGGTGCTGCTGCGTGTGACAGCGACGATGCGCGAGTCTGCCCCGGGGTTATGAGGATGGGAATCGGGCGCGGGACCTGCCCCCGGATTCTTGGAGAATTCGTCGTTCCTCGGGATTAGGGGCGGATTTTCGAGGGGGAGTTATGAGCTGATAAGGTGGCTTGGTGCTGAAAACGCGCTTCTCTTTACTATCGTTTATGAAAATGCGTTTTAGTGATATTTTAGTAGACTTAATGCGTAGTAGAACGCTTTATGAAAATTGAAAAAAGAGGGTTTTCATGCAGTGCGAAAGAGAAAACAGAAATTGGGAATATTGGATTAATGGCTAATATGTATCCCTAGTAATGGAAACGTTAAACAGTTTTTAACCAATTCTTAGCTTGTTTTGCAGTTGAAAACGACAAATTGTTATTATTTTTTGTCATTATTAAATAATTAAATATGTTTTTATTTAATTTAGACATCAATTTTAGCTAAAAAGTGCTCCATTTAAAATACGTGTTAACCAGCCTAACTGGTTAATTTTCTATCAGGGATTAACTACGTTCAATAAATATTGGATCAAAGTGCCAAAATGTACGTGTATTAACATAGCTAAACATTAACACATTTCCTTAATTAATACATTTCGTAATTAAATATATGAGGGTAAAAAATTTAGCCGAAAAGTCGCGCTCGTTAATTTTTTGCATAAAACGAAATAAATAAAATTTTACTCCAACGAATATTAAATTAAAATGTCCATCGCGCTCGCATTCAGATCTCATCTCGGGCAGCGACACCCGTCGGCAGTAACAAAACTGAAAACTCGAAACTACACGATGAGCGACGAAAACAAGGTATAAACGAAGCTCGAAATGAAAACCAGTAGACTGCCTCGCTCGCACGCCGATCGTAACAATACTCCGCGTGTCAGCAACGTCGACGACGACGACGCCTTCAGCAGCAACCGACGACGTCGTCGGGCTCGCTTTCATTTTTCAGCGGGCGAGTTTTCCTCGCCTGGTTTTATAACGGCGGAAAAGCGCCATAAAATGTGCAAACTGTGTCGCGAGAGAGCTTACGCACCCAGGGGGGGAGGAGGAGGAGTGTGACACGCCAGGAAGCTTAAAACTCGCGTCGGGACAATATGGCACCGATAGAACATGCATTATAGCGTCGTCGTCCGCGCGCCGCTCCGCTCTGCTCCACTTGGAGCGGCGATAAAACAGCGCGTTTCCCCGCTGCGTCACACCGGTTTCGCGGCGGCGGCGGCGGCCTGGAAGCGCCGAGAGAGACGGGGAGAAAAAGCCGCGCGCGCTCTGCGCGACGCTCTTTTCCCCCGCAAGCGAGAGAGAGCTTTTTTTGTAGCTGTAAGCGCGCGAGAGAGCGGATGCAAAATGGACGCTGTAGTTACGGATTTAACGGCCCGATTAAAACTTGTTTCGTTCGAGGTGCGTTCTTACGGATTTTGAATAAATTCTCCGATGCCGCGCTTTTTTTTTCTCTCTCTCTCGCGAGTTTTGCTTCTGCTGGGTTTTGTCGGTGCGCAGGCAGATTTTTCTACTTATAACGCGTTTATGGATTTTTATAATCCCGCGAAATACGTTTTACTCGCGGATTCGTTCGATAAGTAAACTCCGTATTCATCGACGCGAATCTCTAAAATATTTAAAGAGCACGAATATTTGATAACCCAATAATACGATTTGCTCGTACTCCATTATTCAGACTGCATTAGATCGAGCAGCCGAATGAGTATTTTCGAAAAGCCGAAATTCCGCGTTTTCATTTTTCCTCGGTTCCTTCCCTCCCCCCCAACGACTTCGTTAAATCAGCCGTGCCGCAAATAAGCGCACGATATTCTTTCGGGCGTTATCGCGAGTCCCAGCACGGACGTCGCCCCGCGCGGCTCGAGCCTCAAAACTGGCGCGTAATGCATTCTGTAAGCAGAGAGCACTTGCCGCCGCGTGCTCAATTCGATCGCCCATTCGGTTTTACCGATCGATTGAGCGTCCTCGGTCCATTGTGTCACGATATTACGTCGCGCGGACGGGGGGGGGGGGGGGGGATTACGACTCTCTTTTCCACGATCGCTGCGGGGACCTGCTATATTATTGCGAAGAGCTTAGGTAGATTAGTTTCTAAATTTCTTGCGATTTCGATGCCGCGATTTTATCTGGTTTTAACGGCATGAGTTTTTGAGCTGCTGGGAAAGTTTTAATTAAGTGGTTGGTATATTTTGCGAATTTTGTAGGGTAATCATTTATTAGCGGTATTAAAATATTTTAAAAGTTATTAATATAAAGTACCTCTAAATCACGCTTATTTAATGCGGATAAAATGCATTCTTCTTTCATGTGGAAAGTATCGTTAAAATAGTTTAGCGCCGATCAATATTCGATTTCGGCGTGGCTTATTTCTAAATCAAACAAAAACGCGAACATTAATATCAATACAGCCGATCATATTTTATTTTCAAAATAATTTTCAACTACAAAACTAAACACAAAGCAATTTCCGTCACGTTCATTTTAGAAAGTTTACCAAAAATAAAAAACTGAATTATTAACAGTTAAGATTTAAACGCTAATTCATTCCCGAGCTTTAATTGAAATTATGATAATCGGCTCGGCGGTAAAACGTCCGCGGCATCAGCTGATGGAAGAGAGCCGGTTCCGTCCTCTCGATTCACTCCGCGGCGTCACGCCAAGCGGGGAGGGAAGAGCAAACACATTCGCGCGGCTGAAAATAGAAATTTTGCATCTTAAAGATGATCCTCCTCCGGCGAGAGCCATCTTACTCCAGGCTCCCACGGGCGAGAGGAAGCCCAACTTTTTGTCGAAACTAATCGTCGAAACCTCTGGGCTGTCGCTTCGATTTGCATAATTTTACATTCGAGAGTCTCGGTGCCACGCGGGTTCCGCGAATTCGGTTTGACTTTCAAACGAAGCCACGCAACTTTGTCCGAGGTATGTCCTCGCGAGAACTAATGAGAAAAGTATCGCGAAAGTGTGTAGTTTCTAACGTTCGCTTTTAGCGGCTTGCATAAACTTTGTGATTGCTTTATTCTCTCTTTTTTTTTTTTTTTTTTTTTGTCGCGGCTAAGCCGAAGGAGTAGTCGCATTTGCATCAAGGACGCAAAGGTTTATAAGTAAGGTTGCTTACATATAAATCGAAAATTGAATTAATTTTATCGCGCGCGATTTATACGTAAGGCGAGTGTAAGCCTCAATTTTTCATCATTACTAATTCAAACGCGCGGATAACGCAACAGATTTTATCCAAACAGATCACTTATTTACAGTTCTCACTCGGCTCTTATTAATACGAGCGGCCATGAATATCCTTAATGAAATGATAAATTAAAATCCGGCCTTTATTTATGGTTATTTAAACGAATTCGACTAGTTTTGCGTGTACGTTCGCGGGCAGTTTTTCATGCCTGGCGGCGATCCGGTTTTATCCCCCCGGCCTTCGATTTCTTCTTCTTCCTTTTCCCTCTCCTCTAGTCGCTTCCCCCCTCGACGACGGACGACAGACCATTCCATTCGTGGATAATCGAACGATCGTAGTTACGGGCTCGGTTTACTTAATCGACATTCCGCTGTTAACTGACTTCGTGCCACCGCCAGATGAATCGATCTCTCGAACTCGAGTCTCTCTGGAAAGTGATTTTCCCTGCTCGCGCCGCCTCGTTCGCCTCCTTTTTTTTCGGCCTGCGCGTCGTGTCGCGCGCGTCGATGTCACGTAAATAATTAGCCGCCGATTGTTGAAATTCCCGGCTTTTGTTTTTTCGTTCGTTATTCAGCTGCGCGTCGAAATGAATTATTATGCTCGTACCTGAAATACACTCTTTCAAATCACTTTTTGCTCTCGTGCGTTTTTCTCCGACAGCGTATAAATTTACGACTGAATCGTCGAATTATAAATCTCCTCTCATTTCTTTCGCACACCCCATTATTCGGGGGCGAAAAATTTTGTTTGAAGAACCTTTTTCTTTCCAAAGTGTAGCGATAAATTAGAAAAAAAGTTTTATAAATCCACTTCCCGCTCCATTCGAACCGCACTTTATCGCTTACAAAACATTTCGAAAATCCGATGAATCAGAGTCGCAGTTAAAGGGGAAGAAAGCCGGAAGCCGAAACTTCAATATAAATACTATCGATCCGCACTCCTCCGCCCCCCCCCGAGAGCCTCTCTCCTTCGCGCGAAAGAGACTGTACTTCCCGGAGTCGTCGTCTCAAGAGAGAGAGAGAGAGAGAAAAAAATTTCAGCGAAAACGGAGAAAGCCCGAGCTCTCCCCCTCGGGGCGTCAAAACGCGGGGGAGAACGCAAAGGGCGCGGGAGAGATACTTAAACGCGCCGGAGAACTGGGAATCCCCTCGCGGAAGAAATTTTTAATAGCGGATTCGCTGCCACTGCGAAAATAGCGGGCTTTACGGTTTTATGCCGGAAGTGCGAATTGTCTATTTGCCTGGGATACCTTTTTTTATTTCTAGTCTGCTGATGTCGTTTTCGAATATGCTTTTTAAAAATGTACGTTGATTAATCTCATTTGTGCGTGATTAATGGTTGAAAGTATGTTGTCATACGTAAGCAGTGTTTGTTTTAATTTTACGTAAAATTTCGTGGCATCAGAACGCAGCGGATGCATAAATCTTTTTACGCGTTCCGGCGCCGAGTAAAAGCCAAGCCGTGGAATTTAATTTTCTTCGTCATGCGTACATCTTTCATAAATATGGCATTAAACAACTTGATCAAGTCATATTTTCCTATCTATAATGCATATTCTAAATTAGAAGCAGGAAGCTTGTGAAGAAAAAAAAGAAGAATCTGATTTTCACTTGTAATAAGTTTCAACTTTAGGGACAAAGTTTAATGAAAAAAATATTTTTAGAGAAAAACTTTCCGAGGACTCCGTAAAGAATATGAAAATTATGTGGAAATAAAAAGAAAATTTAATTTTCTAAAATGAGAGAATTATATAATTGCTGAAATTTCCTAGACAGAGTAAATTTCTGGATTATTTTCGTCGTACTTTTTGCAGTCTTATATTAAACTTCAAACCTACGTGAAGACGCAAATTTATTATAACATTTATCCTGGAGAGAGGAAAGGGCATGAAAGGGGGAGACAATGAATAGACGAAGTTAAAGTTCTTCGCCGGGTAAAAGCAAAGAAAAAAGCTCGAGAGATGAAGAGAAAGCCGGAAAGGAATTTAAAGTAGTTTTTTGAGAAAGGTGGAGATGAAAAAGGATGAAAAAGCATCGAAGTGCGAGAGAAGTTTCAAGTTGACATCTTCAATTGGAATTTCTTTCGCTTCACACTCTTCGGTTAAAAGTTCTCGAAATTTGCATAAAGTTACTTTACGAAGACAGCTTGAAGACTTCGAAAGCTAATATCCCCTCCAAAATCAATTTTTATTTACTAAAACTAATTAAACGTTGCCCATAAATTCTAAAATACGGATTGAAAAACATTCCTCCTTAAAAAGCGATTACCAAGATGAGCTCGAAATGACGATAATTCCGGGGGCTGCGGCGGTATGAAAATCTCTTAAAAGCGAGGGAAAACAGAGAGAGAGAGAGAGAGAGGAGTCCTCGCGAGTGGAAAGAAAGAAGGACGGCGAAAGGAGAGTGTGGCGACGGAATGACAAACAGCGGTTGAATCTTTAATCTCTCGCGACGCGGGGATATTAAAGTTTAGGAGGGCTGGGAGCCACTTGGAATACCGCTCGCCATGAAATGGAGTTTAAGTTCGCCTCTCCTCTCTCCCGCTCCCGCTACATATATATGCGTCTACGGCAGGACAGGCTCTTCTCGATCCTTTTACTTCTGCGCGAGCTGTTTGATTTTTCTCATTTTGGTTAGCGTTTTTAGTTGCGCCGCGCGCTTATCGGCGATACGGTAATTTAGTTCGCTTTTACGCGGTGCAGTCTGCTTTTCCGAGTTTTCGCCGAGAGCAGAGAACTCCCCTCTAGCTCTTACTATCGCCCGGTTATATTATTAGCTCGTTTTCCGTTTTGCGCGATACTCCCCCGTTGTCTTCGTTTTACGAATGGAAATGCGCCGCAAGAGTTCCGAGATAGTTGAAACGACGCGCTTACTCGTTTTAAACTGTCGAGCTTAAATTCCAATTTTTAGAGATACCGCGGGGCGAGCGCATTTATTATGCTTATTCAATACGCCTGAAATTTAATTCTAATTTTAAATTGTTCTTTTTAATCTTGCGCCAGACTTTCCACGGAAACGACTACTTTTTGCTTGAATTATTTGGTTTTGATTTTAATCGGATGGCTTTCTCGACGCAATTTAATACTTCAGTTATACAAATTCTAAGGGCTCGGTTCATTACCAGGTATAAATTTCAAGTAATTTCTTGAAATTTCAAAGCAAACTTTGCCAACAGCATTTAAGTTCACGAAACGAAGAAAAAAAAGCGTCGAATGAACGATGAGTTTCCTAAGCGCTCTTGCAATTTTAGCGATTCGAAAATTGGTGATTGCATAAAGTAAATCCTGCAAAGCTCAATCTCGCCGAGCTTATAAAACGGTCGAATAATTTATTCCGTAATGGCAGCTGCTTGCTTAGCCAGGCTGCAGAGTGCGTATAAAGGCCCGTCTCTCTCTCTCTCTCTCTCTCTCTCTCTCTCGCTTTAAATTACAGACGCGGAGGAGCGAGTCAACGGCGGCGGCATCTCGCGCTCACGGTGTACTGTCGGTTATTACTCCGCGAGCGCTAATTAACATAAACCATGAATCTTGCTCGTCCCTCTCTCTTTAAAAGGCCTCAATGAAAGTATATCTCCATTAATATCGAGTCCGCTGCCCCGAGGCCAGCAGCCGCGAGAGAGCCGAGCGGGGAAAAAAGGATTCATCGAGAGATTAATTGAATGGGAGATTTATCGCCGCGGACCGAGAGAGAGAGAGAGAGAAAGAGAGAAAGGTAGAAAAAAAAATGCTCGGCCTTGAAGAGGGCGCACGCAATCGCCAAAGGCCTGCTGCGTCTGTATACTAAGCGATCGCAACAGCTGAGTGTGCCGAGCGGGAGAATGCGAGATATTCCGCAAAGCTACTGCAGGTAATTGGGGATTGGCTCTCCTTTTTTTCGGCTTCGAGTTGTCGCCGCGTCGAGATAAGTCAATTTGTGAGGATTAGTGGACGAAGCGGAGATTTTTCAGAATAAAGCGAAAGCGATAAGGACTGCGATAAAGCTAAGACAAATCGATTCGCTCGATCGTTCAGTTCTTTGATATTAAATAGTTTCCACGCGCCGTCACTGTAAAGTACGACAAAGCACACTAAATCAAGTAAATTAATCACGAGGGCGAAACTACAAACAAGACTGACCCAGAAAGCAGCCTCGAATCGGCCCGATAAATCGAGGCGTTCTCGGAATAATCGCACTCGAAAGAAGCAATCGCGACAATAACCTGACAATAAACAAGGCGGCTCTCTCTCTCTCTCTCTCCTCCGGCGATTAGATAGCGGAGCGTCTAAAAGAGGCTCTTTTCACCTTGCAACAATGTCATTGTTCCTCGTGGGGCGCTGGCTGCTTCGTGGGCGAATTAATGCCGGCACGTACGAGCTGCCCCGGGCGCTTATCGCCGAGGCAGAAACGTCGCCGCCGCCGCCACTGCCGCCGACCGATTGTCGTCGCTCTCATTGTCCGAGGGACGCGACGCGATGCCGCCGCTGCTGCTGCCCCTTTGTGCGCCCGCGCGAGGAGAGCTCCGCGAGAGAAACAACGCGGGCAAGGCTATCGCCGCCACCGATAAATCGCTCGCGAGTTTGCGCTTGAGAGGGGGCCCGAGCTGGCCGGTGGGAAGTGAAAAAAAAACTCGGCGCGCGGGGATGACCCCTTGAATTTTGGGATTCGATAGAAATCGGGGAAATTCAATTTCGGGCGTTGAGTGAAACATTTTTTGAAAGCCAATAAAAACGGCAGTCCGACTGTCTGCGTCGGTGAATTTTTACGCAGTCGCGAATAAAAAGTATTTTTCCTGGAAAAAGGTGGATGTTCTAATCGGCGCGAAACACTATAATTGATCCTCGTCGAAATGCAATTTCAATTTCGAGCCATTCGCGTCTGGAGTGCTGTTTGACGTTAAAGACCGGAAGTAATTTGCATTTTACGGGATATAAACGATTTTCGCGATATACGATAATTTTCAATCTATGCATCAGTATGCATCACTCTAAACCGATGATTACCTTTCGATACGCAAGCGCGTATCCGACGATATAAAAAGCTCGCGAATGAATGAGAGCTGAATAAATTATGAGCGAGGGGCAGTCGCGCGTCCAAGAAAAAAGATTAATGACGAGGGGAAAAATGGCTTTCCAACGCAATTGAATCGCTATATTATTAGCTGCAACAGGCGCAAATATCAGTAGGATTTTTTTATAAGCTCAAGGCTTTAGATAAAATTATCGTCAGTTTGCGTTTTCAAATAGGCGCTGATCAAGTAATTATTAGGTTTTCTACTGGTCAGAAAAAGGGCCCCAAACAAAAGAGGAGAAAACGGCTCATCTACGTCGGAGAAGGGCAATAACATAGATCTCTGCGAGGTAAATCGCAGCAGCAGCAGGTTGATTGAAGCAGCTGTGCCGGGGAAACGAATCGAATCCCGATGCTCGAAGGACAGCTAATGGTCGATCGGGGCATTGGATATGCGCGTCGCGCCTCTTCTCGTCGTCGATGCCTCCTCTCGATTTTCTCGGGATGCGCGCACAGCTCTCGCAGTCGTTTTCTTCGGCTTTCAAGGTCAAGGCCAGGCACACACTCGGAGCTCGCACGTGCGAGAGAGAGAGAGAGAGAGAGAGAGCTCGAGGGAGCGAAGGACGAAGGGAAAGAGTCTACCGCAAGGCAAAAAGGACGAGCGGCAGACGGCATCGGCGCAGAGTTCTATAAATGGCCGAGCGAGAGCGCATACCTTTTGAGGACGACGGCTCGAGAGTCCCTTTTACGAGTTAATGAATTGCGAGAGGGCCGCCGCTTTTTCCGATGGACTTCTGTTTTATAGCTTAATCCGAGGTGGCCAGCTGACGCCGCTCCCGCCGCTGCTGCTGCCCTCTCGCGTGCGTGAAAAAAAAAACAGCATTAGACGGGCTTTAATTGCCGATTTCTTATCGTCTCCGCGGCGATATTCGTCGCTGAATTGCGAGGGAAGCTGGCCTCACCGATCGTAAGTACTCCGCGAACTTAATTAACGATTTCGAGAGTTGACAAAGAAAACTTGTTTGTATTCCTTGCCGGGGGTACGTAAAATTTTTGTAAACTCTGATTAAAGAATTTTTGCGACGCGTTTCCAAAAGTAAATCTTGGCTTTTACGCGTCGGCAATAAAGTAAACGAGAGCCAATCGAAAACGAAGCTCGATAAAGCTAATTAAACAAGAGAAGCAATCTCAATACAGCTGAAAGCTTCTGCCTCGTAAAAAAAAAACGCCCGAAGAAGCCACGGCGGCATTAAAGCCGTGTTCTCCTCGTCGCAAAAAGCCCCTATAGGCCAATCCGAATGGACACGAGTCGCGAGGATGACTATAAACGTCAAAGGTATACATCGCGCCGTCAATTACACGCGCGGCTTTTTGCCTTCGCGCCCCGCCGCCGCCGCCGCCGCCGTCGTCGTGGTGGTTTCTTGCTTCGGGAGACGTAGTCGCGCGCGCGACCCCCGGTTTTATTGCCCCGGCGAGCTCGTAACGGGACGCTATCTCGCGGCTGCCAGGCAGGCAGGCGAGGCCGTATGCCGCGCCGCGATTATTTGTGTTTTTAGGGTGCACTCGAGAGATGTCACTCGCTCTCTTCGCTGCTCGTAATTCTGAGAATAACGCGCCGCGAGATCGCGTGACTCCGCCGCCGCCGCCGGTTTAGATTTCCACCGGCAGATTGGCTTTTTATTGTTTTGACTTACTGATTAATTCCGTGTTAAGCGTGGGAGAGTGAAAAATTTACTGTGCATCCGCGCCGCGCGGCAGAGAAAGAAACGGTTATTAGCGGCCTGAATTTATTGCCTCGCACCACTGAAATAATGAACGTGTGCGAAGCAAACTTTTGTCTCGCCACGCGCGAGATGCCGACTTATTTGCGCTGCTCCGGGACGTTTCGACAAGTTTTCGTCACAAAGTAGTTGTTTAATGTGGTGGTAGGGTGATAAAATGTTAATTAGTTTATTTCCCTCGACGTGGATGACTCTGTTAAAAGTGATTTACAAGCGAGATTTTCGCAATATTATGCAAAAATGTAAAAAAAAAAAAATTCCGTTTAGATCCTTTACATCAGAGTTTAGGCTGCGAACTGAGCGAAGGCAATTCAGGTTTTATTATTGAGTTATGTTATTTTTATGCTAATTCAAAGCTACATAAATTATTCCCATCCTATCAACGAATCAGCAGCCGATATTTTTAGTAATAAGATTAGGATATAGAGATGAGTAATGCTTTCTGAAAACTCGTCTGGCTGGTATCGTCTTTATCTACTTAAGTCTACTGATGCTCTTTAAACACGCCAACATAATAACAACATTTCTCAAAGAAGCGAAAAAAGATATTTCCAGAAAATCTCGATCGAATCGGAGCTCCTTATAAGCGTAAATCCGTATAGTCAGAAAATACATCGTCCCTCTAGGCGCCGTAACTCTGCCGTCGCATATCCGATTTGTCCCTGGAGCTCGTCCCGCCGAGCGATCAGCACAAAAGCTCGGCTCGACGTGCAACATAACCTAGACCCCCGGTGCACCCTTGACCCCTTTCGCGTTCAGTGCCTCAACCGTTTCCCATCCGGTTCGCCAACTCCGTCATCGTCGCCTCTCGCTCTCCAGCTGGAAGGCCTCTCTTTGAATGAAGTGCCGCTTTGCGCGACTTGCTTTATGTTAATCGTCCTCTCTCTCTCTCTCTCGCGGAGGCTGCATGTTGTTGTATTTATTGAGATTTTATGCCGGGGCTGTTAAACGCACGCGCGTTAATGCTCCGACTGGTTTATTTGTGTATTGTGCGTGCACGCACGAGATACTTGCAGATATTTATTGAAATAGTCGGGAGGATTTTTCCCGGGCAGGGGCAGCTTGCTCGACACGCGTTTAAACGAGCTTTTACAAGGGAACCGCAATTATTGTCCTACAAATTTTCCGGCAACCCATCATTTATATCGGATTAATTAATTCTTTAACGATCGCCGGTTTCGCGGCGCGTTTATTTTTAGTTCAACCTTGATAAAGAATAATTACAGAGGGGAAGACTGTATATGCGAAATTGCTGTGTTTATTGTGGCACTGAACGTCTTGCGAGTTAATATTTAATTTCTGCCTTTTAAAAATGCGCGTTATTAATGCGATGTTTTCATTCTTGTTCCAGGTAAGCGCCATAGAAACATCAATACGAGTCAAATAAATTAAAAAGGAAAATTGTTCCGAGGCCCTCCTGGTAAGTAGAACGCTTAAAATTATTGGCGAGCGGCCGTACTTTATTTCCCGGTACACTTAAAAGAGGGGAAGTATAAATTACGTTAAAAATATGCTGTTTACTTGGAAAATGGAGATCATACACCCAAGGCTCACCATTGATCAGAAGGAAAGTACAGTGAGAAACGACGAGAATAAGGTACACCTTGTCAAAAGACAAAGAATCTCCGCTAACAATGCCGGCAGTGAGATCCCGTAACAACCCCGGCAATCTTCTCTCTCCGCGGAAGTCAGGATTCATAAATATTGGCGACCTCTTTCGGCGAATAACAAAAAAAAAAAAAAAAAAATGGTACATTAATTGATCATAACTCGCCGGCAACGATGCTTTCTTTAATTAGCGTTTCCCTTAGAAATCCATTAGCCAGATTAGCGCTTGCCGGCGTTCGCCGAGCTAGAAACGCCGCCGTTTCCATCCCTAAATCGTCTCAATTACAAGCGCAAACTCACCTTTTCCATTTGCCAGCTCGCATCCTTGCACATTCTTCCTCTCCTCGGAGCCGCGATAGCCATGCCGCGGAGCCTAGAAGAAGGCTCCGCTCGGCGAAATAGGTCACAAAATAACCTCTCTCTCTCTCTCTCTCCCTCTTTCTCTCTGGCAGGCATAAGAACCCGGCTATATATACGTATGCGGGCGAACGGCGGGGTATCGCGCAAAGCCAAGTGCATTCCTCGCTAACAAGCTGCTGCCCACGTGAGCTTATTCTCTAATAATAACCGGGGCCCCATTCATTTGCATAAAGAAAAAGGGAATCGTGTATGTGTGTGCGCGCGCGTTCGTATTGTGCGCCTCGGAGGAGAAAAGAGAGCTCTGCATTCCGAGTGCGCGCGGTTTAGGGCTATTTCCAGAGGTGCTGACCTTCATCCTGACCTTGACATTGGCGGCGGCGGCGGCGGCGAGCAAGAGGAGTCGCGCGAGGCGTAGGCCAGCCGGCGCTTATCTCATGGAAACATCGAAAGTCTGGAAGCGACGAGCCGCGCGCCGACACGAGCGCCGCGCATATAGGCGTGCTCCGCTAATTGCTCCTGCTTTGCCACGCGCGCGACTCTCTCTGCCTCTCTCTGGCTCGCTTCTCTGTGTCTCGTGGCTGCTCGACTGAGACTGCCTGTCTCCGATGAGGCTTTGCGGAAGTCTACTGCCTTTTTTCGCCCGCCGACGTCTTTGATTCCGAGTTTTATGGACTCGACTTGCGTAATCGCTGTCACGACTAGATGGATGTTTATGGGGCCGGGTAGGAAATTAACTCTTGCACTTGTACATTAATTTACGTTGATCCCCTAGATATCGATACTTGGTTTAATAAAAAGCTATTGATTATTCAAATATTTAACGAATAATTTACGCAGCATTACGCGTATGCCAACGTTGCCAATCAATCAACTGCGGCTACGCGTCCCTTTTCCACCGAGCCTTCAACGCGTGATCGAGCTGGTTTTATCGGCCGTTATTTCGACGGTCCGCAGCTGCTAATCAGAAATTTAACTTCCGCGTTTCGTCCCTATTTTAGATGTAGACCCGCACTCCTTCGGCTTAACAGCCCCCTCGTTCCAGCGGATGTTTGTCCAGATCTTCAGGAAAATTGACGGGAAGAAGCCAGTTTTATTTTCGCCGATGGGGTGCGTGTGCGTGTGTACGCGGGCCAAATGGCCTGGCTGTTTGATAAGTGCCTCGAGATTTTTTCCTCGTTCCGAGGGTAGGCGTATTTCGCAGCCCTACTTATCCCGAAATGTTCGACGGAGGCACGAGCCTTCGATTTACGTCGGATAATTCAACGGTCGCCGCGGTAGGATTGTCGGGGACGTTCATTTTCTTTTTTTCCTATATAGGAGCGAATTCATTAACTATAGTACAAGTAAATAAAGATTTAGTTATTTTCGTTTTAGAGAGAGCTACTATATAAAAAAAAAAGATAGTGTATAACGTTTTCCATATTTCATTATCAAAAATAATATTTAAAATATTAGTTCATTCGCTAGAAGGCTCAGTAGTACATCTACTTTTACCATCATATGGTTCGTATATATGTTTGTTTTCCTAGAAATATGTTCGGTTCTATCGCTCATCATTAAAATTTTATAGATCATCATAGTGTTTACTTAAGAAACAGTTTATAATTGCCGAACAGTCCGAGCCTATTTTTCCATGAAATAATTTCTTACCTCCTTATTAATAAATTGCCACTTACCTGCACTGAAAGCTTATTATTGCAGAGAGCAGAACGCTTTAAAATCAGTCTAGCCGAGACTTTCGAGCATAATTGAATTTTTCATTTCCAGCCTCGCGTGCCGTCTAATTTGCCAGGCAAGCAATTACGCGTGCATATTGAAAAGCCGGCAGCGGGGAAGTAAAAAAAAAAAAAAAAAGAACGATCCGGTCTCGATCGGGCAGCTTTTTTCCTCGCGGCCTCGAGTGCAAGGGACGGCTAATAAGTCGGAGGGATTCCGAGCTGCAAAACGGTTTATTATTAACTGTCATCCTCGTGGCGCGACGGCGTCGAGTCCCTCTTTCTCTCTCTCTCTCTTTAGAAGCAGATAATCCGCTCAGATTTCTCCTCGACGGGGGCGCAAGTTGAGCATTTCGGCAAATCCTGTAAGCTCTCTATTCACGGTTAGCGCGCGCGAGAGATGATGCCCGCGTATAAGCTTTACAATCCCGTCGCAAGCGAGCATCGGAGCCATCGGATGACCCACTTATTACGCCCGGCTGATTCCCGACCCCTTCCTTCCTGCCTGCCTGCCTGTCTGTCTGCCTGCCTACTTGCCTCACTTCCTTCTTTTACCGCTGCCGCCGTCGAGTAAAGGGTGCTTTTTTTTTAGATCTTTTACGCGAATGAGCTGCTTCTCTCCTCTTTGTTCTCTCTGCCTTGATGCAGCGGAGGAAGGAAGGAATCCTTGTGTTAACAAAAGTGTCTTATTCTTCGGGCACGGCTTACGCGCGGATTAAATGTTAGAGGTGCGAACTTGAGCGGTAGAGGTGGATTTTAATAATTTTTAGCTTGATTAAGTTGTTATGTTGGGGTAAAAATTTACTTTATTATTCAGTTCATTATTAATATAATATAATTTTTGCAGTAATAAACAATAATTGAAATTAATAGGGATTTACACTACTATCGAAGTAAAAGATAAGTCTATCATTAATAAAGTTAATGAAAACGAACCGAAAATATTTCATCCTCGATGCTTAGGATCGCTTTGAAGAAAATCCATGAGAATGTAATCGAGCCGCCGCCTAAGTCAAGCGTCTGCGATTCGCTCATCTGAAAATCGTCACGGGGATTTCATTCGAGCCTCGCTCGAAAATGAACTCCCGAGGCTTTCGAGTCAGCCGAGCGAAGTGTGGGAATTGAGAGCCGAGATAATCAGAGACTCGTTCCTGCTTGGCTAAAGTAGATTATCATAAATAGCAGTTGTTGAAAGAGAGTCCAAACGATTCCTGCTCCGTAGCCTTTGCTAACGCATTATTTGTTCTCGTAAAACGTGCGAACGCGCACTTACCCCCTTCCTAAGTAGGTTATCAAGCGCTTCGTACGGAATTCGATTCGAAATTTATATTTCCAGCCGCAATCTCGTAATAAAGCTGGATTAGCTTCTATCAAATTACATAAATTCTGAATATCGTCCGATATTCCTTTACAGGAAATTCAAAACATTCTCCGCATAGAAATGCGTAATGAATTCATATCTTTTCAAAGATTTTATCTTACGACCCCTTCCATTTATATATCAGGAGGGAAAAATCGAATTCGAGAAATGAAAATTTGAATTCCCAAGCACGCACAGCGTCGGACTGCACAAAAATCCAATTTTCAAAATAAGTTTTTGAGAAAAAGAGCAAACGGCAACGAGGTTCGCTCTGTTAACGAGTGAATATTTTTCATTAAAAGAAAAAAAGGGGAAACCATCTATTGGCTCGTTATTCGCTCGATGCATATGCAGCAGGATCGAAGCGGGGCAAAAACGTGGAACTAGGCGCCGCGCGGAGGTTTAAGGTGTGCGTACGTTCGCTCGCTCCCCCCGGTCTCAAGGCTCGGATATCTACCCACGTCATTCAGAGAATTCGTTCCGCAGCAGTTCTATGGCGTTCGCTTCTGATTATGCATTTTATGCATCGAATTCTCTAGATGCATAAATCCGATAGAGCCCGGCTACTGTTAAGATTTGCTTCGCAGAACTGCCTGCTGTTTTAAGCTTTATTAGCGGCTGATAAGATTGATACTCTCCTCCTTGTGGAGAGTAAGAAAGTGCTTAATAAGAACGTTTACGATTCGGGATCGGGGATAGCTGTACCCTTTGTTAGGAGAAAGACTTTTCATACAGTTATAATGGTGACTTTTCTTCGCTTACGCGCACGGAACTCTAGTTAAAATTGAGTGAGAGCAGAGGCATTAAAACTAATGAATTTCGAAGCGTTTGTAAACACAGGTAACGGTAGGAAATTCGATCGAAAGTCGATGCACCTTCAGGCCGATACATGTTCGAGATTCCGTGGCAGAGCCCATATGCATATTGCATATGCACGCACCGAGGGTGTGTTGAACCGCGACTAAATAAATTACACCGAGTTACACGCTTATGCAGATTCCCAGTATTGCGGAACAGCCCCGTTGATTATTTTCAGTTGCTGTAAACCTTTTTTACGGCCAGTCTGGAAAGCGATCTATCTTTAATAACTTGCTTATTCACCGTGAATGTTGTATACTTTGGGTCTAAGTTGGGCTAACTTTTCCATCGCAAGCTGCAGAATTCGTTTTATCTCACTAATAAATTAAAAAAAAAAGGATGCAAACCCGAAATCGTATCGCGACTATTGGCCGTTGATCCAGGAATAAAAAGCCGCATCCGTCGGTTCGGAACACCGGCCTGAGTTATATTCCTTGCGGCTTCCGTCTCGGCGAGCTGTGCCAAGTGCCGATGGCGCTTTTCAGCCCGCGGAAAAAGGGCGTGCAGCATATCGACGCGCGGACGCTTCTGCCTTTATCGCTTTTGCCGCGAGGGTTGCATAATGTTACTGCCGATTGTCTTCTTAAACGAGGCTTTTATTCAAAATTTTCAATTAAGATACCGCGCGGAGCTTTGAATTTTTGAAAACTCAATTTGTTTTAAAGAGAAGAGCGCCGCGGAAGGAAGTCCGGCGAAACTTTAGAAAATTACAATGTTTAATTAATTCAATTTTGCTCGGCTGCTGCTGCAGTCGAGTTAATTCTTCCCTTTTCATTCATCTCGTCCCAAAACTAAAACTAATTCAGCCACTTCTCAATTAATTCGTAGAACGTAGCTCAACTGTACCCTAATCTCTGCTACTTTTTTGCCGCTCATTCGTTAAATTTGGCCGCATGCCCTTTCTACTTATGCGCGACACAGCGATTCAATTACATTCCCCCGCGTTTCTTGCCTGCGCTATGCTTTGGTCTAAGAAGAACCGGTGATAAGGTGCGTAAGTTTATTCGTAATTTCTTGCTTTTTTCTAGGATTATTTTTCACGGGTTTCCAAAAAAAATTTTGAGCAATACTAACGCCAAATAACGTTCACTGTAACATCTAATTATTCGCAATCTACTCCTCCTTAATTGTCCAGAAATAAGTCTCGATCAGTACTCGTTACTTCCTGTATACAAAAGCTTCCTATATGCAAATAATTTCTAATTATATAAAACCCGTTGTTATATACTTTTTCAATGAATAAATAATAATAGGACGATTTTTAACCCGTTAAGCCCGAGAGGATCCTGGAGGACCCACTTTATTTCAAACTCTGTAAAACTTGGAAATTTAATAATTTTGTAATTCTACCCATTCGGTCGTATTCTTTAGTACCCAAAAAAGACAAATGAGCGATACATGTATTTTTGAAATATATGGAAATATGGAAAATGGAAAAAAAACGATGGAAAGCCCTAAGTTGGACCATTTTAAGGTAAAATGTGCAAAAATCTAGTCACTTTTGCCCGGGTAAGAAGACTTTGGGTTTAACGGGTTAATGTACTTACTCCATTTTTAGAAAACTTAAATATTATGCGTCAATTTGTAACAGAAAATAATGTTCTCTTCGACAATGCCGTACTTCTAATGTTGATACAAAAAAAATTGAAACTGATGTAAAAAGTGTTATTGACATTTTAACAGAAGTTGTTGAAATATCTCAAATATTAAATATAGATGCTATAGAAGATTTGATTAAATCATATTAAAGTGTGAAGCACAAAATTTAAGTAATATTGAAGTAATTAGAAAGGTTACAAAAAGTATTTTCAATCCAATATCTGTAACAGCGAATTTCGTACACCCAGTTTACCAAGGAAAAATTTAAGTATTTTAGAACCTGATTATAAGAAAATTGTTTGAAAATTTATTATCCGTAATGCAGAAAATCCATTTATCTTTTACAGAGCGATTGATTGTATTATATTGTAGATTGTATTGTAATTTATTGTATAAAGAATATAAATGAATGGTGTAGCGTTACGTTACCCAAGAATACAGTTAAGTCAGCTTCTGACAGTCAATTTAGTATGATACATATGCTATGTCATGTAAGTCAGTTTGTCGTGTTTGAATCCATTTATAATACAGTTATCTAATACCTTAATCTAAGTCTGTGCAGTGTGTCCAAGCCAGCTGCTTGAAGGTACTAAGGGATGCCGAGTCTCTGATGGCGGACGGTATAGAGTTCCATAGATGCGCCGGTTGGACTAAAAAGGATCTCAATCCAAATTCGGTACTTACTACAGCGCAGACTTTTTGGCCCCTCATAGGCAGCTTGAGCTGGTATCTGATTAGCAAGCTATCCAGATACTCCGGAGTACGTATACGTAGGACCTTGTTTATGAGAACAGCCATAAAGTATGACCTGCGACTTTCCAGATGCAGCCAATCCAAACTAATCCTATGAGGGATGATATGATGAATACCCCCAACACCTATCACATACCTGACACCTGAATTTAAAAGTGTCTGTATTCTGAGTATTGTGTGTGCCGGTGTGTCTAAGTACAATATCGAGCAGTAATCGAGGTGGGGAAACAAAAGGGCCTCAGCCAGTCTCTTACGCAGAGGCTGAGAGGTGTATTTGCGGCAGAATCTCAAGCTATAAAGTGTTCGGTTTAACTTATTAGTCAGTGCATTCACATGCTTTGTCCAGGGGAGTGCGAAGTCAAGGGTGACCCCCAGACTCAGTACTGATTCCGAGAACGGTATGAATACTCCCCCAACCCGCATTCCCGGACTTTCCGTGCCTCTCAACCTACACATGAGGTAACTTGAGCCGATGCCTTTTGTTTTGCCCGCGTTGAGTGTGAGTGAGGTCTCGTCAGCCCATGCCGATACAGCCTCTGTTGCACTCTCTAGCCTGGTAGTCCCTTCCGCGATACCGTGTACAGTTGTGGTGGTGTAAATCCGGTCATCCGCATAAAGAATATGCTGCACACACATCTTTAATGTAAAGACAAAACAACAGAGGATCCAGGACTGAGTCCTATGGTACGCCGATGTTTACGAATAGAGTCGGCGATTGATCAAGAGATCTTGTTTTAACAAGTTGTTCTCTACCTCGCAGATAAGAGATAAAACATCTTTGCGCATCCCTGAATACTCTCACTTCCAGGAGCCTCATCAACATACGGATGTGGGAAACCCTATCTTGAATTGAATCTATCCTAATTTTAGTAAATTTTGTATGAAATTAATAAATTTTCCGGCTTATACGAATCATCAAGAACTAAAACTACATTTACAGGAAAATTTAGATACGGTGCAGGAAAAACAGATAACTGACATTTTTTATTTATTAAAATGCAACGAAACAAAATGCGAAAAAAATGATTGAATTTAATTGTTATTATCTAGATAATATAACTAGACTTTATATGAAAAAGATAAAATTTATTACCAGTAGGTGTAATCAAAAGTAAATACGCACAAGCTAATACAAAATTAATGATAAGTGTTATTAAAATAATTAATAAGTTGATGTTATTAAAAATAAATATCTTTGTTTAATAAAATTTTTTTAATTTAAAAGTGTCTATTTTAATTTATTTAGTTTGAGACTTACACAAATTACTACTTTTTAAAGACGTTTTGTCATTACAACAAATTTTTAGTATAATTATACTGAAAAACAATCGTACTGCATTTATTCCCTATACATTCTAGTCAGCATATTTTAAAATATGATTTTTTCTAACAAATATTTTCTTAACAAATTGATGCCGCTCCAACCAGACGATGCAGCTGGTTATCGAAGCGGAGCATCCGATGGATCGCGTCCTTGAATTTTTGTAGATTTTGGTGGTGGTGGATTGGATAGTTGGCCACGAGTTAATAAATAAATTACAGAAATGTAATTATGTTTTAGTTACATGTAAGTAGAGAAAGAAAAAAAAATTTCAGCCTATTTCAATGAAGTCTTAGAGTTTTACTTTAAAAAGTAATCAAAAAAGGTGCTTATTCGAAATGCCAAGACCTACAACTTTACACAGGTATTTATTTCGAAACTCAAAAATACAATTTTAAGACCATTTTACGTCTGCGAAACATAAAAAAAAATGAAAAAATGATCTATTTTTAACAATATAATTATCAATAAAAAATTGAAACATTATTTGAAGGACAAAAGCCTGTGTAACTTTTTTATAAACATAAGAACCAACCTTCGAGCACAGATTCAGCTGGATCCGATGAAACTTGCCCCGTTTTTTTAAAATATAAGGTGCCCTGGATACACCGAAGATTATAAAATAAAGAACTTTTTAACATACAGGTGCGTAAAATTCGATTTTATGCATTTTGAAATGTTTTAAAATCGTTTTTACGACCCTTATATCAAAAAATATTGTTCGACACACGTGAGAGAAATATGATTCTCGGGCGAGGGTGATTATCACCCTCGCTTCGCTCGGGCTCTAAACTCACCTTCTTCCGAGAACCAACTGTTTCTCCCTTTAACGTTCTTTGAAATGAAAAATACGGACTACTAATGCAAAGATAAAAATCAGGGGGCCAGCTAAAGGTTAAGTTTTCGATGTATTTTATGTAAATTGAAATTTCTATTAAATCGACAATATTACCGCCATTTCCTAGCAATGTTTCGGTTTAATATTTTATTGAGCAATATTGTAGTAACATTTCAATAATAATGTTAGGAAATGTATTTTCAGACTATCATGTGTCAATATTTGTGCAATATCCCATATAGCACTGTAAAATTGCTGCAATATTGCCTGAGTATTTCGATATTGCAGCAATATTGAAGACATTGCTAGAATGTTTCTGCAATATTTTAGCAATATAATATGTCCGCCTTGCAGCTATTGCATCAATATTGCATATAATATTGCAACAACTATGCTGTAATGTATGAATAATATTATTATAAAATATCGGACAATATTGCAATAATATACCTAAAATATGTTATGAATGTTTCTGTATTATAGCAATAATACCCACATAGCACGTCAATATTTATGCAATATTGCAGGAATATTTGAATATTGCCATAATATTGCTAGAAAGTATTGTTACAATGTTTTAGAAATATTGGAAAAATATTGGATCAAAATTGATGCAATATTTAGAATTATTGATACAATATTGCCCAATATTGCAATAATATTGTTGGAATATAGTCGAGCGGTACATACATTTGAATTGTTACTGTTTTTACATTTGAATTATCACATTTTAATTGCGCAACTTATTAATTTTATAAGTATATATAAACATATCTCGCATGTTTAACAATTATTCTCGCAGAAATATTTTCCCCGACGGGGGATCGAACCCTAGACCTCCGCATTATGAGGCAGACGCTCTAACCATTACGCTACGCAACGCTTATGATCGAAAAATTTTGATTTCAATTATATTTTATATTTTAATAATTACTAGGGGGCTCTCCAACCCCCAATTTGATGTTTTAATTACTTATTTATCGACAAATATTTGCTGTGGTTAACTGAAATAAAATTAATTTGAATTTATAGATGTTAGCTCCCCTTTATTGGGGCTCCCCCTCCTGAGGCTTGCTCCATTCAGTTTCTTTTTTAAGAGTACTCTACCTTTCCGGGAAGAGAATTTTGGAGGATGAATTATTATTATATGATTAGGGAAAAATAACAAAGTATACTTTTTGAGAAATTTTGTTTCAATATCCAGATGAATACATATAAACTGTTGTGTTTTACTTTGAGATTTTGTTTGAAACCATGCATTAGATGAATATGTTATATTTTTACTTAAAGATTTTGGATTGGTGCGTAGAATATTGTGATTGATAATACTAAAAATTATTTGAAAGCATCATGGAATTTCTAAAAATAAACGGATTCTTAGATAGTCCCCAAATTTATCTGTTCTGTATGTTTCATAATAACAGTAATGACATTTAATTTTAAATTTGTTATTGTGAAGA